>CM032231.1:39012500-39082500 GCA_019009955.1 Riptortus pedestris
TCATCTCCAAGGGCCACTTCTATACTATTGGAAATATTGTATTTGTTTCTAATATCTGTATACTTATGGCATTCCATTAATATGTGATATATAGTCAGTTCTGTGTTACATTTCTCACAAATCGGGGGTTGATCTGCAGAACAAACAATTACATCTGCAGAACTCTACCAACCACTCAAAGAAGAAATTAATAAAAACTGGCAACACATGTGGAATGAAACCCAGAACAATAAATTAAAAACTATTAAAACCACCATCCGTCCATGGAAATATTCGACAAGAGACAACAGAAGAGATGAGGTTGTATTAGGAAGACTCCGAATTGGGCACACACGACTTACGCATGGCTATCTTATGACAAAAGAACCAAAATGATATAGTATTTTACGAAAGCAAAAGTACGAATAAAGATTGACCCATCAGAGCTAAAACACGACGACCAATTCACAAGCCTTAATGGCACTTGGAGGAACAGGAAGGAACACAATTGACTGTGTGGTATGAGAAAAACACACTCATCGGAATAACTAGCCAAGCTAGTTAGGCCAGGGCTGCAGAACGTGGGGAAATTCATTAGATTTCATATTTTTATTGAAAAAAAAAGCTTAAAAAAATTATATATAAATGAATATGCAACTAGTCGTAAGCGCTATATCCCTCGCTGACCTATATGATAGTGGTAAATTCAACTATCCAAGAAACTAAAAACTGTATATAAATGTATTAACATGTAAATAGTAAATAGCTTAGTATAATTTAATTACTTTGTAATGTATACTAAATCAATCACAGATACAAACTAACCACAACACTAAATTTTACATTTCCTAAAATAACTACAATGTTGATTACCCAAACAAGCATCTACCAACTTACGAAAGCAAAGGAGAAAACAAACAGGTCACCAAAAATAATAATGTTTCCAGAGAGCATAATTTTTCATAGTTTAAGAGGAAGCGAAATTGCAATAAGTACCTTTTTTTTAGAAAGATAAAAGTTCCTTAGAAAATGTATGTAATTTAGACAACTAGTAAAAGGTTTATGTTGAAATGTGTAACTTCTTTCCTGCTGGTTGAAGGGGAGATGACTGAAGTATTCAAAGTTAAGTCAGGATTGAAACAAGGCTTGTTCTTATGATGTTCAACCTAACCTAGGAGAAGGTTATACGTGAAGCTTCCAAGGCGAATGAGGGAGTACATGTAGGCAAGATGCGAAAATTCCTAGCACATACAGATGGTCTAGCTATCCTCTAGAGCAAGAAAGAGTATATGCTGTCACTCGCCGGTTCATTGATCAGCGGATAAAGAGATAGGCTTGCAACTGACGAAAAGGCGAAAGCAGCTTGAGCGTAGAAGACTTATTCTTTCCATAAGTTTACTGAAATTGGTCAGTAAATAACTGGTGTCAGCCGTGTAACCTACTCTGTTTCTAGAGTCTTAACATCAAGAAAAATCTCATGAGACTTGAAATTACTGGCTATAACTCCTTTAATAACTCTATACTGATTTATGAATATGAGCCATGACATTGACCGGTACTCCGAAAAGAAATGTTGAAAGATTTGAGCACCAGGTTCTTAGACTCATAATAGGCCAAAGTGGGGTGGCGACTTAGGACTCCAAAGAAAGAACACAAAAAATGAAATTATATCTGAAATGACAGTCAGTTTGACATGATAAAGAAGCTAAGAGTTTACAACGGGCAGGACGTGTGTCAATGAAGTAGCCCCACCGGCATACTTGACAATGAATGTGACATTGTAGGGTACCCGGCTACGAGGGTGGCCGAAGATGAGATGGGTTGACAGTGTGAACAACGATGTTTTAGAGTTGCACATAGTGGATTGGAATACCATCACTCAGGATAGTCACACGTGGAGGTGGTTGATAATCGCGGCTAAAGATCTCCAAGTATGTAAAGGCAACTGAAGAAAAAAATAACTGAAGTTTTAGAATATTAAAAAACATATGTAACTACACGAGCGAATCCTTTAAGCGAATGTTTTGAGATAATTTATAACAGAGAATGGAGCTTAAGTATTGAATCACTTTCCTCTTGCTAATCCCCAACCAGCACCTACTTCCTTGGTTGGAGGAAAACGCAGAACCTCTTTAGCCATTCAATTTGTGTCCTGTATTTTAATTAAAATGAAAGCACTCTAAAAGCAAAGTAAAAATCCTCAGACACTCATTATTTTCAACAACCTAACGGCATCTAACTGTATCACGAAAACAGCTTCTATGATCTTGTCAACCATTTACATGCGTAGCTTCGTTTCCATGTAATTAGCAAAGTAATTTGTACATTTCATTATGTTTGTATATATCTAATCGAACTTCTGAACTATCGATTTCCAAATTGAGGAACTAAGGAGCATCTAGCATTTCCTACAGAAAAAAATTGAAGTAAGATTGAAATCCTAATGGCTGTTGGGGGTGCAATTTTGTAAAGGGGATGCGACCGCGTTTTTCTCCAATAAAATTATTTTTCTCATTATTTATGCATATGAAATAATTTAATGATACTACAATAAAAAGCAAACAATTTAAATAGACTCTCTAAGGCTTTAAGCCGTGATGATTGATGATGTAATATTTAGATTCAATATGCTTATCGAGTTTGATCAATAAAGATAGATAAAAGTAATTACCTATTTGTAAATAGATAAACCTATTAACCTAGATTTAATTACACAGTTCTAATATTCAAATAATTTTATAAAGTTTTTAAGAGGCTATTACACCCTTGGGGGTGTGGCGTCCTTTTCGATTAAAATACACCACCTCGACCCTGCAGACTTGTAGTTGTGTTAACCCTTTGAGCAAGAGTCTAATCTAACTCCTGAGAATTACCCTTCGTCCTAGTGGGTAATTGAGCCACCCATGCCCAGCCAAAGCTCTTTGTGAAGTAAAGAACCGTGTTATTTACCCTTTAGTCAAAGGATCCTGACTTCAAATTACTTTTAAACATTTTTTCAACTGATCCACTTCTCTGAGAAAAGGTTCGAAAACTTTCCCCACCTGTCAGACTTATTTATTCCCCAGCAATGTTCCTCCGGGAAAGACGATATTTGCCATTTGGACGCCATAATTTAATGAAATATTCTTAAAACACAGTAGACGTCCGAGTAAAAATAAGTTCTTTTAATTCTATAAAGCAATATTCATTACTTGCGGGAAATCGGATCCTCAATATGACCAGTGGGGAAAAAAGAAGGAAAACACCAATACTATATGGAGGATGAAAATCAAATTAAGAACTGGAGTCAAATTAATTCCGTTGAGGGAGAATATTGAACAAAAAAAAATAATTGAAGTAAAACTGACTTTCCTCAGTTTTGGGAGCTTAATTTATAAAAACTTTCCCGTTTTTTTAAAGAAGCTTCCATCTAAATTGAATTCCTATTAAGATGGCTGAGCGCGGCATATATATATATATATATATATATATATATATATATATATATATATATATATATATATATATATAAGTGATGTGAGTCGAACAATAATTGGGAATTCCCAAAAAGAGTTAGTCCAACGAATATTTCGCATTGATTGAAATTTTATTATTATTATAATCTAAAAATTCCATCACGCAGGGTCTGCGTAAACTAAGCAGATTTCTCACGGGAAGGTTTACAACAGATAAATCAGCATACTCGTTACACCACCGTGAATGTTAAGGGAATCAATACAAACGGTAATAAGAAATCATTCAGTCCATTTACAAGTTAATAATATATACAACGGAATGTGTGCTTGTGTTATTAAAAGTAGCCTTGGTTTTAAACA
The DNA here is from genome assembly GCA_019009955.1 of Riptortus pedestris. Classification (NCBI taxonomy): domain Eukaryota; kingdom Metazoa; phylum Arthropoda; class Insecta; order Hemiptera; family Alydidae; genus Riptortus; species Riptortus pedestris. The sequence continues at coordinate 39,016,295 of CM032231.1, forward strand.
TAATATTATTAAATTTAATATCCTAATAGCTTTAAATATTTTGCAGGACAACGTCTGTCGGCTCCGCTAGTGTGTGTGTATACATATATATACTGTAGAGCTTCAATACTTTAACAAGATTGGTTCAATAACAAAAATATTTTGAATTTTAGTGTTCCTCCCCCTCTATTCCCTCTATTCGATTTCAGTCTTTATCAAACTTGATTTTTAGTTTTACAAAAAAAGCTTACATATCGTGTTAAGTAACGATCAAACAAAACTTTCGAACGCTAGAGTAACTGACAAGTATATATATATATATATATATATATATATATATATATATATATATATATATATACACGCACACGTGTGTGTTTGTAAGTTTGAACAGACGTAATTTCGTTATCACCTAGGCAGGATCCATGGAATTTGTAGAAATATTTCGGAAATTGCGTCATGAGTACATTCTCAATACCTGAGTTACCTTAGGGGAAATATGCTAATAATGTGAAGAAGCAGCTGGGTAGATTCTCGGAGTAATAAAATAGCTGATTTCCAGTAAGGTAAGTCTGCTAAAAGGTGAACTCAGTGAAAAACAAACACTGAAATTTTTATGAACTGGACTTATTCGATGTTTTTATCTTGCTTGCCAGGTTAAACCCTTCCCAGAAGTTCAACTCATGCTGTATTGGAGGTCTGGTACTACAATATGTGCCATAAGATGTTGTTCGTATTGCTTTATAAATTATTTTTCCAATTACTAAAGGGCTTTAGATTACCAATACCGATTTGTCTTTGTTGTATAATGTGTTTACCTTTCTAACCATGCAGATGATAGAAAACATTATTAACACAAAAATGAAAATACTTCCAGTGAGCCTAGGGGTGAGTGTGAGGGTAACACAGAAATGAAATAATTTCTTAATTTTGAACCACTAATTGAACCAACTATATTAATATTATTTAATATTATTATTATCATTTATTAACGTCCACTTTTTGCAACTCAGGCTAATTGGGACGGGTTATCTATAGGTTACCACCCTTTTCTAGCCTGGGTGGGACTTATGTATGTTATTTAATGAATTTCGTCACTAAATAATTTCCTTTTCCCAGGCGGAAATTGAACTCGCCACTCTAGGTTTACCATGTGAGATTAAGGTCAACGCTTTAACTCACATGGCTAACCTGAGCCCCCTATTATATAATAAATATAAGAAAAGAATATGTTAACCTCTCATGCTTTTTTCGTGAAGTGTTCGTAAATAAATGTACAATCTGAACCTGATCCCGTGAACGAGTAAACCTGATTTTCACCTGGGTGAACTAGGGAATAAAAGCGTCTCAAGGTCATTCAGGTGGAGGTTTCCCGTTGTCTTCTGTATCAGAAGACTATCCAGCACTAAAGGCATCATGAGGAAAATTTCAATCACACGAATAAAGGGATGAGTGGAGAAACATCTATTCTAGACCAGAGTTGTTAGATGGCCACCCCTCGGTAGCCTGTAGCCTGCATAGGCTGACTAATGATAAACTATTAGCCAGTATGCGTATGCAGACTACAACTTTAATCTACCCTAGAGTCTTGCCCCACTGGCATGTTGTAAGTGAGAATTTAGATAAGTTCACGAAACAAAACTTTCTCATTCAAAGCTCAGGAACCGTGCACTTTTTGTAATCAGTTCATCCCTAACAGCCTGCCACATATACTTCTATACTGCGAGAAGCTCATCGAAGACAGAAATAAATATCTACAAACACTTTCCTCATCAGGCAGTGATGTGCATAAAATTGAAGAGATACTTAGTATCGATAGCCTCGAAAAACTACACAAGATTTACTTCTTGATCACGTCAGCAGGCGATACTCTGGAATCTATAAGTACTGATGAACCACATTCCAGTTAAATGTTATATTAAGACGGAAAAGGGTTTATAGAATGCTTTTAGTTATCTTTTATGTACTATATTTTACTATTTACACTTTATTGCTTTTTTTTTCTTTCTTTATTGTCATATTATTGTTGATCTCAAGAACTTGGAATTAATTATTTATTTAAAAAGACAGAAGTGTTATTTGTTTATTTAATTTGTGCAAGATGTAAATCTTTAACAAATAAATATATATTCTAATCTATTCTAATTTAGACAAGGAGTATGTATTTCCAAGTAAAAATACACCATATGAACAAAGAGATGCCAAATCATTTCTTTACTCAATTAGAACAAGAAAGCCGATGTTTATTAGAAAAAAGAAGTTTCGATTTTATTTCTAATTAAATATGTGATGCATATAAACATAAATAATATTACTGGGTATTGTGGGCAATTAGGAGCAGCTTATAATACTTTTGGTGAGAATAGAGTAATCGGTTCGCTTAGAGCAGGTATGTGCAACCTTTGACATGTTGTGGGCCAAACTTCGATGCAAATACATTCGGGGGCCGCTTTTAAAAGTAGTGCATTTTAAAGTAGCGTTCATAATTTTTAACGATAGATATCAGACATGTAATTATAATACAATTTATTAAAATAACAAAATGAAATTTAAAAAAAAATAGGTACAACATTATAATTAAATCGTAAAAAATCGAGTTATTGCAAACAACGAAAGCTAAATACCGACACCGATATCAATGAGACACTTGTGCTTGAATTTGGGAAACTAATCTGTAAATGATTGGATTAATTCCACCGATACAAAGACGTAAAGAATTTTCCAAATTATCGTCAGTCAACCTTGTACGATGTTTTGATTTATTAACTTTCGTCAATGAAGAGAACTGCTAAGTACTGCCAAACGCACTAATGTCTCCTCATCTTCCTCATTCGGAGTTAGTAGTGTAATATTTTGGTTTAATTTGGGTTTTCGAAATGTCTCGCGTGCCGGATCAAACCTTACAGACGGCCGGTGGTTGATCACATATGGATCAGAGCATTGGCAGTTGAAGTTTATTTAGCGATTACCCCTTAATTTTATCCAGACTAGAAAAGAGTGGTGGCCTGTAGAAAATCCGTCCTTGTTATCTTTTGCAACTGAATATGGAAGTAAAAATGTTTACAATAGCTCTACTAAGCACCAAGTATTGAGGTGGCTATTCGTTTTGTGAGCTATTAACGCGGCATTCAAGACGTCTGTGGGCAAAATCAAGCAAATAGGACTCTTCGGGCATAGACAGTTAACGAATACTAAATTAATTTAATAATGTAACAATGGTATACTGAATATGATCTCTCACTGATGTTGTTTACAAATATTTAGTAGGAACCACCAAATGACCGAATAAAGCTCGGATTCAGGGTCCTTGGCTAAAAATAGACAGAAAGCCTTTGAAATCAATTCTCTACCCCAAAACATAAAAAGGTTAAAAGAGGGGAAACGTCTGGTGGGTACCATGAAAATATATATATATATATACTCTCTCTCTCTCACATACACACACACACACACACACACACACACATATTTATATATACATATATGTGTGTGTGTGTGTGTGTGTGTATAAAATCTATCTAATTCAGTGCATGTCATAGACACCATAACTGCATTTTGTTTCTTTCGTGTTTGTTTGTTTATTTGTTACCTTTTCACGCATAAATGAATGAACAGAATTTTATGAAACTTGGTATGTATATTACTACTAACCCAAGTTAGACTTTAGGCTATGTTAATATTCTCTGAGATGAACAGGAGTGGGGGTTATAAGGGAGGCCTAAAATTAAAAATAGGGATATTTCGTTTCGCATTGATTTTTTGGTAAATATGCAAATAACAAAAGGTGTTTATTATGTTATTTAGAGTAACGTTTGTTATGTACACTTTTGTTGTATACATAAGTATAAATGAGTTATGCGCTAAAAACTATAGCGGGAGTCAACAATTTTATTCGGCACAAAAGACTCAACCAAACTAAACAAAACTCGGTATGTGTATTAGCACTAACTCCTACATGATAATAAGCTCTACCAACACTTCTAGGGGCGAGCAGGAGTGGGGGTTGTAAAGAAGAACTGAAATTAAAAATAACGATATTTCGTTTACTTTTGATTTTTTTTGCAGATATGCACATGACAAAAGTTGTTTATTCTGTTATTTAGAGTAACTTTTGTTATATTCACCTTTGTTTAATAACAAAGGTTTAAACGAGATATACACTAAAAACTAAAGCGGGAGCCAACTATTTTATTGGGCACTAACGATAGAACCGAACTTAACCAAACTCGGTATGTCAATTAGCATTAATTCTCCCAAGATTATAAACTATATTACAATTTTTAGGTTGAAACGGGAGTGGGGGTTATAAGGGAGGCCTGAAATAAAAATTCGCGATATTTCATCTTCTATTTGTTTTTCGGCAACGTGCACATAACAAAAGCTGTTTACTTTTTTAATTAGATTAACTTTTGTTTTATAATTTTTTTTAAAATAAGGTATAAATCAAGTAATTTGCTTAGAAATATTGATATGCTCAGCAATTCATTCCAATACGAACTATGAGGTACCTCACCTGGATAAGTTAATTCAAATCCATGTTAAAATTTTATCCTTAATAATTCAAAACTGTGTTATTTTTTAACGCCAGTAACAGTTTGCACCAAATAAAGTATACTGCCCCACCCCCCACCCCTTCTCTTATCCCAAAAATTAATTCATAAAACGCCAGTTTTCTCTAAGTGTATTTAATACATTATTTATATAAAACTTGAAAAATATTTGAAACAGTTTTAGAATTGTGAAGATAATGTAATCTGATTTGTTAATATAATTTAATGTATTACAGAATTGATATCCTAAATGCATTGCAGGTTGGCAGCTCATAGTATAGAGAGGTGTCGAGCTACTTCGTTTGTACTATCAGTTCTGCTGCTTCCCAGCCGACCTCATATTGGTCTATATTTACATGTTATTTCATGCTTTTAGCAATGTTGTGTTATTCTCAGGAATGTGAATTTCTTTAATTATCATAAATAAAAACTCTCTTCCGTTAATGTATTATGGCTTACTTTACTGAAAACCAATATGATTACACAGTTTACAATCGAGACTTATGAAAGAGTATTTTAATAGCGGCTATGACGTACCTAAAACAGTTGTCACCGTTGGGCATTGTACCGCATGAAGGGAAAGGAACATTCATTCATACGTGGTTTGGAAGATAGAATACTTTTTATGATTATGAATTTTATGGTCCATTACGCTATAAAAAAAAAACAATATGCACAGGAGACGAGAAATATAAAAATATTCAGAACAGTGAAGTCGTAAATAACAAATAATATTATTAACAAATCCACAGCAACGACGGGAATAAAATGTAAACACTGGGATGGGGAAATATCAAAATATTGTGGAAAGTAAAGCCTTGCCAAAAAAATACCATTTTTACTCAGCCTCAACGGAATTCCCGTGCGAAGCCGGGTACCATATATATATATATATATATATATATATATATATATATATATATATATATATATATATATTTGTTTTTGAGTCCCCTAGCTGTCAAATTTTTGTTTGATCGTTACGAAACTGGATATTTAAACGTTTTATGTTAAAATAAAGATCAAGCTCGTTAAAGGCATTTTTTTTCGATCAGACATATAATACAGGAAATATTTCGAATTTTCTAAATTTCCTCCTCTCTATACCCCCTTTCCTCCCCCCTCCGATTTAACGAACTTGAGTTTTTTAGCTTTACAATAAACGCTTATATATCGAGCTTGGTAACAAGGCAAAAATTGGGACTTCTATAGAAGCAAAAACAAGTATATAAATAATTTTGAACGGACACATTTTCGCCATCTTCTAGGTAGGATCGAGAGCATTTGAGGAAATCGTACGAAAATTGCGACATGGGTACAACCTCAATACCTGATTTCCCTTGAGGGAAATCTGCTAAAAATGAGATAAAAGTTTCATTTTATATGTTAGCCAAAAGTAAAATCAGAGAATTTTCAATTGGCGACTGGCAGCCGGATGTAACAGGCAATATTAGCCGTCGGTGAAATAAACATGGTTTACCAAATTCCGTTGAATATAATACCAAACCTGAGATATAATTACTAAATAAACGTAAAAATCGGCCAATCCATTTCATTTCCAGAACATTCTTACGATGTATTTCCCGTACATATTAATTTATTAATTTATAAAATGGACGAATATCATCAAATTTATATTTAAAATTATGATAATATTGACAATCTTCTGTATTGACTTCTAAGTAATTCCCCCCCCCCCTCCTCCTCCTGCCAATTGAATTAAAGAACAAAATTTAACATGGTGACAGCATTCATTCCATTAAAACAAAGATTTTTAGCATATTTCCCTTAAGGGAAATCAGCTATTGAGGTCATACTCATGACGCAATTTTCAAATAATTTCCTCTAATGTCCATCGATCCTACCCAGGAGAGGACGAAAATGAGGTCCGTTCAAAACTATATATATATATATATATATATATATATATATATATATATATATATATATATATATATTTGTCTGTTAACACTCTAGCGGTCGCAATTTTTGTTTAATCGTCACCAAACTCGGTATTTAATCGTTTCATGTAAAAAGGAAAATCATGTTCGTTAACGACTGAAATCGGACCTGTGGGAGGGGGGGTTTAGAGGGGGGATTTTCTAAAATTCGAAATATCTCCGTTATTATGCATCAGATCGAAAAATTGTATAGATCCAATCTTATTGCAAATTAAATTTACTATAAATATTGTTATATACATATATTCTCTTGAATATTAACCGAGATATTTGCATTTTTCTGTTTTCAGCTTCTGAGATGAAATCGGCTAACTTCGGGTCTAGTCGTGAGTTTCCGTCAAGAGCTAGTTCGGGCCGTTCCCGTAACTGTTTGACTCTCTATTCTGAAATTTTTCTATTATAAAACTTCACGTGGGAAATCTGCTTAGTTTACGCAGCCCCTGCGTAACGGACTTTTAATTATATTGAAGCATTCTTATAAAACAGACGAAAATTTCTAACTAGGGAAAAGAAGAAAAAATATTAAATTTAAACAAAAGGATTGGAAACACAATTGGCTCTTCACTTTTTATTCTGCTGAAATAAATATTAACGAAAATATGTTTTGCCTTCCAAGGAAACCTGCATTCATGTTTGTGCCTGTTGAGTAAAAAGTAATCCTCGTTGACAATATTCATATCTTATACTGTACAAAAGAATTTAATTTTAGTCGAGGGGCTCGGGTAGAAACGCACGATATTTGGTAACAGGATGGCGGAAGTCAAAATTTGAAATTCATTAGTTTAAATAAAGTTATAGGACCAATATGTATTCTAAATACAATTTGTTTTTTACGCTTTTCGATAAAACTAATTTTATCGAAGATACTGATTGGTGGAAAATTATAAAAAAGTCCGTCACGCAGGGACTGCTTAAACCATATGTGCGCAACCCCCGGCCCGCGAGACATTTTGAAAAACCCAATCAAACAAAAATATTACACGACTAACTCCAAATGAGGAAGATGAGGAGAGATTTGAGCGTTTGGCAGTACTTATAAATGCGAAAAGTTCTTTTCATTGACGAAAGTAAAGAAATCAAAACATCGTACACGACTGACTGACAATAATGTGGAAAATTCTTTTCGTCTCTGTATCAGTGGAACTAATCCAAACATCATGGATTAGTTTCCCAAATTCAAACTCATTGATTGTGCCATGCTGTACCTATTTTTTTTCATTTCATTTTGTTATTTAATAAATTGTATTATAACTACATTGTCGTTATAATTTCATGTCTGATATCTATCGTTAAAAATTATGAACACTACTTTAAAATGCACTACTTTTAAAAGCGGCCCTCGAACGCATTTTCTCACATAAGTTTGGCCCGCAACATGTCAAAGGTTGCCCACACCTGGCTTAAAGTAAGCACATGTTCCATGTGATAGTATAAACACATTTCTGATCTCATATTCCCTATTTAAGTATAGTATAGATCAAGTAAACAAGAACGTGAGACCTTTAATGGTTCTAAAAGAAAATTGACAAATAATAGCCGCTCAGTGTATAAATCTACTGTGTGTAGATATATCTTAGCATAGTCTGCTTACTACTAATAATTAAAAAGAAATAAGCATATGGAAGCTACTCAAGAATTATTCGTGTAGCGTGACTCCCGACTTCTATAAAGTGTTTGAGGAGAGCGGACAGGAACCCTGTTGCTCGCAATAATGTAGAAAATAGGGGTGGTGGGAGATGGTCAGACGGACTTGCGCAAGGGACGGTGACCGACACACCGTGACTGATGGGGCGCGGTCACCGAAAGTTGTGACCTTCGTCACCACAAGCAAGGCCTTCACTGTTGTAACAGGTGGTGGAGCGAATCCACTCAGGAACTCCTATCGCACAACCTTCCTATGTACTACTTACATAATTAGTCAAACCAAAATTTTTCTTTGACCCAAGCATCCATAAATAAATAGTCGAATGTGGGCTCAGATATAGCCATGTGAGCTTTGCTGTATGTCTTAATCTCACAACGTAAACCTAGTATGGTGGTTCGATCTCTACCTCGGCAACATGAACTTATCTTGTGTCGAACGCATTAAATAAAATCCTTAGTCCCACGGGGCTAGAAAATGGTGGTAACCTGTAGATAACACGTCCCTATCAACCTTAGTAAAACACATATATAATATTCTGAAGCAAGTAATACTACATTGTCGTACACTTGTAAATCTCAGACAGTAATATTTACGATCATATATAGTTAAAAAAAGTCCGTCACGCAGGGGCTGCGTAAACTAAGCAGATTTCCCACGTGAAGTTATACAATAGAGAAATCATCATACGAGTGCCGATCAGTTACAGAAACGGCCAAACTAGCTTTCGGAGGGAACCATAGCACGTCCGTTACACTTTTTAAAATGCAAATATCTCGGTTAATATTGAAGATAGAGGATAAATGTATATAACAATATTTATAGTAAATTTAATCTGAAATAAGATTGGTTCTATACAATATTTCGATCCAACGTATAGTAACGGAGATATTTCGAATTTTCGAAAATCCCCCCATTGGTTCGATATGAGCCGTTAACGAACTTGATCTTTCTTTTTACATAAAACGACTAAATATCGAGTTTGGTAACGATTAAACAAAAATTGCGACCTCTAGAGTGTTAACAGACATATATATATATATATATATATATATATATATATATATATATATATACATATACAGTTTTGAACGGACCTCATTTTCGTCATCTCCTGGGTAGGATCCGATGGACATTTGAAAAAATATTTCGAAAATCGCGTCATGAGTACGACCTCAATAGCTGATTTTCCTTAATGGAAATCTGCTAACAGTGACGAACTTTCATTGGAATATAGGCAGAAATATTAACAGTGTTGAAAACCTAAATAACATATTTTCTTTTCTTAAGAGTATATTATTCTGAGTCACTTTTGTTATTTTTTTTCAGAACTATTGTATATTGTTGCATATGTATTATTATATATTACTAATATTATAAGAGTATTCGAAATCATAAATTATTTTAATAGTATACCTAACGATACTAACATAAAATTGCCCGACCCCTGTCAACGCCATGTATTTATGACTAAATAAACAAAAATTAGTCTTAGTAGCACATTGGGGATGTTAGTAAATAATACACACACACACACACACACACACACACTCACAAATCTCTGTAAAGGTCATGGGCACCCACCCAACTACTTTTAGTATGCCCATTTTCGATATGCTGGATGGTGAAGGAAGTAGGTGGTTTTACTTTCTTAAGCACGACGAGTGCGCCCTAAAAGAGTATTAAATCCTTATTAAAAGTTACAGTTCATACTAAATGATCAAAACCCTCGATCGTTGACAAATATTAATTCTAATCATTCGCTCCATCATCAGTTCCCTACTGCAACCCCAAAAAATGTGGTACTATTTGCTAAGACCACTAATTTGGGGTGAGTGGGATCTTTGAGATCTTTATAATGGATAGGGGTGGTTTTACAATTGTGAATGGGAGTGGTCTTATTTTAAAACGAATTAAGGTTAATTTCTATGGTCACAACTGCCAATGATATTACCACCTATGAAACCCAGTTGAAAACATAAGTGATGGCCATAAAAACCGCTGAAGTAAGTTAAACTTCAAGCAGTTAACAGAATTTCTTCAGTTATATAAAAATATCAATGCTAAGAAATATTGAATTAGAATATTTTTCATAACTACCTTAGGGTGGAGCATGTCAATTATCTCATATTGCATCTCAAATAAGGTAACCTCCAAAAAGAGAATGAATTTTTTTTATCATTCAGGGCATGCTTTCGGAGACTATATCCCAATCATTAGTGAAGCTATAATACAAATAACACGCTCATTATAATTAAATACAATAACTTAAAAATGACAATAAAACCAAAAGTCAATATAATATGTGTATATTACAGCCGAAACAATTTTAAATTTTTGTACAGACTAACATTATTCAAAGACAAACATAAGGCTAACTGCCAAAGACAAAATAAAACATGGAATAAATCACATCATTTAAATAAATTATAACGCCCTAAACTATTGTATAATAAAAATAAACAAAAATAACAGTGGTTCCTTGCACCATTTTGAATACAAGTTATGTGCTATACTTTTCTTTTTACTAGAAACCTTTTATTTGATTTACGCACACCGTGCTTGATACTTAACCCTTTCTTTCAGCAATAAAGATTATGTTCATTAATGGCTGAATTCGAACCAGAAATAAGGTTGGTTGAGACGAGCGGTGATTCAAAATTCGAAATATCTTAGTAATCAATTGTTACTACAGGAGAAATACAGAATAGACGGTGAGATAAGATGACCAGTGTGTCATTTCAACACGAGGGAAAGCTTCTTAATTTACACAGCCTTGTGTAACGGACTTGTTTATGTTTCATTGATGATGGAGCTGTAATCTCCGAAAGCATGTTCTGGAGGATAAAATGAAATGTGTTCGTGGGGGTAGCCTTTATTGAGTTGCAATATGCGATAATGTGATAATATTAAAACAAACTCTAGAGGCTATTGATATCTATTTTATATTTATTTATGCGTTGAAATGCATTTAATGTCTGAATAGACTAAACTTTGAATAAAACGAACAAATTAATTTAGATGTAGAGGAAGGACTTCACTGTTTAATTGCTTGTCAAATTATATATATGTAATATATTGCTTAAAGCTTGAGAAAGTCAAACTTAGGATTTAGGGTTTTTTTCCTAGACACACGGAGAATATATTTATATACTTTCATGACATGGAGATTATATTTCTTTTTTTTAGATACAGGGAATTTTAGATACAGGGAATATATTTATATCTCTAAGATGACAGAGAATATAATTTTCTAAATATATTTTCTGATTTACAGGGAATGCATTTACATATATATTTCAGATTTACAGAAAATGTATTTACATCGTTTAGATATACGGGGAATATATTTATAACTTTTAGATATATACGCACAATATAATTCTAACTTTTAGATAACGGAGAGAATTTATTAATGCAATAATACTTACAAATTACTTCTCATAACAGCTTTGTATCCCATACATAATTACAGAGATATTTAAGCTTTTGTTTCTAATCTCTCTTATAATCCCCGTATATATATATATATATATATATAGATATATATATATATATATATATATATATATATATTAGATACTGGAGAATATATTAATATAGTTGTTATTAATGCATAAAAAAACTGCCTGTACATGTGTATGAGCGTATCTCACACAACTCAAAAAAAGTCCGCCACGCCGGGGCTGCGTAAACTAAGCAGATTTCCCAGCGTGAAGTTTTACAATAGAGAAATCTGCCTAATAATAACAGTAGTAGTAACCTATTCACGAGGACGAATAGTTAGGGAAACGGCCGCACTAGCGCTCGGCGGAAACTCCCGAACATAGCCAACTCCTGCCGACTACACGCAGAATACAAATGCAAATATCTCGGTTAATATTCAAGATACAGAATAAATGTATAGAACAATATATATAGTAAATTTTAATTTGCAATAAGATTGGGTCTATACAATTTTTTGATCCGACGTATGGTAATGGAGATAATTCGAATTTTCGAAAATCCCCCCTCTAACCCCCCCCCCCTCCCACTGGTCCGATTACAGCCGTTAACGAACTTGATCTTTCTTTTTACATAAAATGATTAAATATGAAGTTTGGTAACGATCAAACAAAAATTGCGACCGCTAGAGCGTTAACAGACAAATATATATATATATTTTTTATTTTTTATTTTTATATTTTCCTTTGCACATTACCCATGCACAAAGGGCGTTTATTTGCTACATGTACCATACTATTACAGTATATAACATGTATGTTCATAATAAATAGTGTTTTGTATACAAGAAATGTTCATAAATTTGTTCTTGTAGTTAATAAAAGAAATAAATTAAACAGAAAAATAAAAAAAATAAACGAAAATGAAAAACAAAAAAATAAAATAAAAAACGTACATAATGAAAGAACAAATAAAGTAATAAAAATTATTACGCATAATCGAAAATTCGAAACAATCCAATAACATGTTAATTTCACTTCATTAAGAAAGTTATGCCACTTATTCTATTGCATTATTCTTGATATAGGCGTTTAAAAGAAAGAAAAAAAAATTTAAGGAAGACTTAAACTATTATTCTTTAAGTAAGATGTTTAAGATGTCCGTTGTTTCTATTAATGCTTTAGAAAAATGCCTAAATACTAATGGGTATTTTTTAAACAAATACTTTGGATTTATTGGCCACTGGTCATTGTTTTTGATAAGTGTTTTTTGGAGTGTGTTTCGTAACTGTGTAGTCAGTGTGCAAGTATAGATGAGGTGTTCTATAGTCTGTTCACTCGTTCTGTCACAGGGGCAGTTTTTGTCATTTAGTATTTTGAATCTGTGTAAGTAAGATTTAGCAGTTCCGTGTCCAGTGAGTACTTGTGTGGAGTAAAGGTCAGTAGTAGTACCGAGTTTCGTGCCGATAAAATAAACGTTGCGACTACTAGAGGGAGTAACAGACAAATATATACTTAATTTTGAACGGACCTCATTTTGGTCAACTCCTAGGTAGTATCGATAACCACCTGAATACCTGATTCCCCTTAAACAATAAAATAGGATATACCGTACAAACATTATAAGAGTAGAGGTAATGAATAATTAATTTACAATACTATAATGCTTTCTAATTAATGTAATGGAGTGACAAATGAAAAAAATATATATATAAAAACAGTCCCGGAGCACACATGTATTCCACAGCTGTGACATCATTAAATCTTTTTCCATGTCCTGACCCCGCTAATGGGCAGGATTCTATCAGCACATATGGTGACATAATCAAGAGAATGGGCCATTAAAATATTATACTACTGCTTTGTAATTAGTTATTAAACCCAAAAAAAGGGTTTTAATGAAATCGTGAATATACTCCTGTTGAAATTAGGAAATCAAATTTATTTAGTTTAATTATTATTTTCAATTAATTATAAAAACACAATAAGACAGGTTCTTCGACTAAATCAACGATGCTAGTAAAAGATACTGAATGAATTCGTTTTTACACTTAGATAATTTGTTGAAACAAAAGTTCTGTCAGTAAGTTAATTCCAAAATATGTTATTAATATCAAGAACTCAATAATGTATTATAATCATTTTTATTATTAATTTTTATTTTCCTGCTTTATTAATTTTAAGGGACCCAAAAGAGTGAATATATTTAATTTACTTATGGAAAAAAAATATTTATTTATTAATCACTCCTAGCAAGACAATAAAATGTTCTGTTTACTCTCTAGCGGTCACAAATTTTGTTTGACCGTTAACCTCGATATTTAAACGTTTTGTGTAAAGTTAATGATCAAATTCGTTAAAGGCTGAAATGGGACAATTGGAAGGGAGTTGAGGTTTAGGGGGGGGGGGGAATTTCGTAAATTCAAAACATCTCCGTTGTTATACTCCGGTTTGAAAAATTTTATGCTGGAAATGTAATGATCTATTAACATGAACCGAGGTATTTGCATTTTAGCAGATTTCCCTTAAGGGAAATCAGCTATTGAGGTCGTACTCATGACGCGAGTTTCGAAAAATTTCTACAAATGTCCATCGATCCTACCCAGGAGATGACGAAAATGAGGTCCGTTCAAAATTATATATATATATATATATATATATATATATATATATATATATATATATATATATATATATATATATATATATATATATTTGTCTGTTAACGCTCTAGCGGTCGCAATTTTTGTTTGATCGTTACCAAACTCGGAATTTAATCGTTTTATGTAAAAAGGAAGATCAAGTTCGTTAACGGCTGAAATCGGACCAGTGGGAGGGGGGGGGTTTAGAGGGGGATTTTCGAAAATTCGAAATATCTCCGTTACCATACGTCGGATCAAAAAATTGTATAGAACCAATCTTGTTGCAAATTAAATTTACTATAAATATTGTTTTATACATTTATTCTGTATCTTTAATATTAACCGAGATATTTGCATTTGTATTGTGAGTGTGGTCGGCTATGTTCGGGAGTTTCCGCCGAGCGCTAGTGTGGCCGTTTCACTAACTATTCGTCCTCGTGAGAATAGGTTACTACTACTGTTATTATTAGGCAGATTTCTCTATAGTAAAACTTCACGTGGGAAATCTGCTTAGTTTACGCAGCCCCTGCGTGACGGACTTTTTTAGTTTTCAGCCATTGGAACGAATCGAAATGTTTTATTGGACCAGTCTTGTTTAGGTATTGATGGCTTACAACTGTTGTACTATACATTTATTCGAAAATCAAGTCTTCTGCGAGTTTTACATACTTTCTTGTATTCAGCCTTTAGTTATCTCTTCGGTTTTTTTATATAGAATATGTTGTGATATGAGACCTCAAGTGCGTTATACTAGCACGTGGGAAATCAGTTTAGTTTAGATCCAGATTGGAAAAAACGAAACGAATATGCACTAGTTGAGCTGCACATTCCAAAGACTGCGCTTTCGTGTAACCTTTAGGAACTGGAAGAGAGACCCATGATGACCTGGAGGAACACTGTAATAAAGAAGTCGTGGTCAATTGGATAGAACTGGGGTAAGACGAGTCACAAGCAAGTGACCTCGGGTCAAACCTATCCGGCACAGGACTCAAAGTCAAGTTAGTCAAGTCTACCGTTATTCACAAGTCTTCTATTTGTCGTAAGTTAAATAAAAGAAATACACACCTAATAAACACAAATATTTTTAACGGATTGATGTGATAATAACTAGCCCTTATTTTCCGCACAAACACATTCTAATTTGCTTAACAATATTTACAAGATGTTCTTTTAGTACGTCACCATGTTCTGCTAACATCATCCAACTTAAATTACATGACAAACTGAGTAATTACACTACTTCAGATCTTACAAACAATATTTATTCTTCAAATAATTATTATCTAGAGAAGAAAGATTAATTTAGCAATACAATTTTTTTAAGCAGATTTCTTTGAAGGGACATATGCTTTTATTAATAGAGGGAATTTGTATTGAAGACGAACTTAACCTAATTTTTCTTCAACTGTCCATGTGTGTGTGTGTTTCTATATATATATATATATATATATATATATATATATATATATATATATATATATATGCATCTACTCTAGATGTCGCAATTTTGACTAGAGCGTAGTCAAACTCGATATTTCGATATTTAAACCACTTTTGTAATTTGAAAGATCAATTTTGCTATTGTCTGAAGTCCGACAAGGACGAGAGAGGGGAGGGCTAGACAAGGGGATAACACAAGTTGGAAATATTCCTGTTAATGTGAGGCCGATCGAAAAATGTTAGTTAACCAATTTTATTGAAAATTTCCTTCAAATGATTTTCTATAGATATTTTCTCCAGCTGTGATACAGTTTTAGCAGATTTCCCTTAAGGGAAATCAGCTATTGAGGTTGTACTCATGACGGAATTTTCGAAATTTTTCTTCAAATGTCCATCGATCCTACCTAGTAGATGACGAAAATGAGGTCCGTTCAAAACTGTATATATATATCTATATATATATATATATATATATATATATATATATATATTTGTCTGTTACCGCTCTAGCGGTCGCAATTTTTGTTTGATCGTTACCAAACTCGATATTTAGTCGTTTTATGTCAAAAGAAAGATCAAGTTCGTTAACGGCTGAAATCGGACCACGGGGAGGGGGGGTTTAGAGGGGAGGATTTCCGAAAATTCGAAATATCTCCGTTACTATTCGTCGGATCGAAAAATTGTACAGAATCAATCTTATTGCAAATTAAATTTACTATAAATATTGTTCTATATATTTATTCTGTATCTTGAATATTAACCGAGATATTTGCATTTGTATTCTGCGTGTGGTACCAGTAGGCTATGTTCAGACTTTCCGCCGAGAGCTCTGGCGGCCTTTTCCATAACTATCCGTCCCTCGCGAATAGGTTTAGAGGTTAGGTTAACTGTGTTTCGGGGCTAGAAACTACTGGATTATTACGCCCTAAATAATGTTTTAGGTTTAGAGGATTCTTTCTATTACAGTTGTTATTAGGCAGATTTCTCTATTGTAAAACTTCACGTGGGAAATCTGCTTAGTTTACGCAGCCCCTGCGTGACGGACTTTTTAGTTGTTACTCTTCGGTATAACCCCTTTGATTTACATTAATCATTAGTAATCACAATGCGTTTTATTTCAACTTCAAAAGCGCAATATTTTTTATGACGGACAATGA
Organism: Riptortus pedestris; assembly: GCA_019009955.1. Classification (NCBI taxonomy): domain Eukaryota; kingdom Metazoa; phylum Arthropoda; class Insecta; order Hemiptera; family Alydidae; genus Riptortus; species Riptortus pedestris. Next base: position 39,033,109 of record CM032231.1, read on the forward strand.
GAAGGGTGTGTGTGTGTAAAAATGGGATATGTAATATAAAAAAAAATCAAAATACCTCCATTAATATGTGTTGGGTCAAAAATTATTTCATAGCAAATGGAGATACTAATTCAATTTTCTAATGTAGTTGCTCAGTACATTTCTTCTAGAACTCTAAAATGTATACTTTTTACTTTTCAGTTTGCATAGCTAAGTTTATACATCCAGCCTCTTTATGGTCTTTTATTTATAATTAGAAAATGTTTTTTTAGTTCTAATTTTTCATAAAGGTTTTGACTTTTATTCATTTGTGTTTGGTTTTGTAATTCTTTAGTTTTAAAATTGTATTTTTGCTTTCGAAATTGTTTTTTCGATTACTTTTTTTAAAGTTACTTAACGTTAACACATAATTCTACTTAAATTTGAATTGTTTATGACACATTCAGAAAAGAGTAGAAGGAGACATAAATAATTTTGTCGATGTTCCCTAGAGAGACTATTTTCAATTATATATTTATTAATACATTGTTCACTCGTGACATAGTCTGAATGAATCTTCTGCACAAAACGAACTCTAGAAGTGTGTGAGGCTTAGATTATGTTCTGTAATTGTATAAAACGACATTCACCGGCCATTCTGTCCCCTTGATCCAGTTATTAATATCCATTCGGTATAGGAGACTATTCATCTAGGCAGCGTGACAAATCGGGGCATGACCTAGTGGCAGTGACAGAGCAGCCTTGCATCTCGGATGGCTGTGGACCAGTTTGCAGTCAAAGGTGAATGGGACAATTGATCGATAAAAAGCAGGTCATATAGTGATTAAGGGAATATATATGCTCCCAATACCGAACCCACACTATCACTGGCCGCTGGCCTCTTATCACTGTCTCCAATCCACTCATATCAGCCCATTTCTATATACTTCTTTTCATCCACACTTTTCCGGCTTCACTTCAATCAGTACAGTAATCAATTTTTCTCATCTTTCTTGATCCTTGATTTGCATCGTGGATAAAGATCCTAGCAGGGGAAACCAAGCCCATTTATGGAAGTATTTTATAAAGAACTTATTTATCAGATGCAGTAATGATTTATTTATTACTTCAAAATTCATTTAAATGTGAAGTACTTTTAAATTCACGAACATATAGAACAAATACGCCATAAAATAGCACAATTAAAAAACAGACTGACTTTCAGTAACTTCAAATGGGTCAAGGCACACGCAGTAATTATGGGCAATGAAATAGTCGATATCCACGCCAAAAGTGCCACTAAAAGAAGTGAAGAGGTAATTTACAATAAAATTACTCCAACTGTGTTAAAATCTTTACTGAGAGAAATAAGTATTAATTTGTGGCAACAGAGATGGAATCAAACAGATAAAGGATTACATCTAAAATTATACATCCCTGTTTTAAAGACCAATATCCCACTATCCCAACATACATTTTATCTCACACAAATACTAACTGGACACGGAAATACAAACTCTTACTTAGCCAGATGCAATCTTACTGGCTCAAATACTTGTAAATGCAACAGTTACACTGAACAGACATTCACACACCTGATTTATGAATGTAGACTGACTCAAGACATACGAAGACAGTTGAAGACTCATATTCTCGCATGGCCTATCAGTTCCGATATTTTATTTTCAAAACACCTAAATTTATTAAAAGCTATAGCATGTGATATTCTTAAGCTGAGAGAGGAAAAGATAATATAATATTAATATTATGTTATTTAATTGCATTCCTGAATTGTCCTATTTAATGTTTCTTGTTTTGTTTAGTTATGTTTAATTTTCATAATCTTATTTCCATTGTTTATATGTATATATATATTATTATATAAAAATTGTTAAAAGTTTTGACAAAATGCACATATAATGCAAATATGCATGGGATGTGCAGAAAAATAAAATCCCTCCACTGAGGGTTACTATGTAGAGGAAATACATAAAAAAACAAAAAGTACTGTGTGTGAATATTAATTTACTTTATATGCATTTATGTGAAACCTTTCATGTGTTTTATTTTTCTATTCTATTTTTACCAATAATTATTTAGTACAATGCATTATTTATAATTAATTCACATTCCAAATTGCTATTTATTTCATTACTCAACTTGAAATATTAAAATTAAAAAGGACTACATTTAAATGAATTTTGAAGTAATAAATAAATCATTACTGCATCTGATAAATAAAAAGATCCAGGCTCTGCTAGGATCTTTATTCAGGTTGCAACTCAAGGATCAAGAAAGACAGGAAAAATTGATTAGTGCCCTGATTGAAGAGAAGCATAAAAAGTGTGAATGAAAAGAAGTATAGAGAAATATTAGTCTGTTTCTCTGAATGAATATCATGTTTAGTATTATTAAATACCACTTAATGCAACAACGGCTAGTCAGGACAGGTTATCTAAGGTTATTTCCCTTTACTTAGGTTAGGGCTCAGGTTTTTATTTAATAATTTCATCAGTAAATAAAATCCTATTATCCAAACAGGAAGTGAACCCACAACTCCTAGGTTGATGAAGCAAATTAAGAACAACGCTATGCATACTCGGCTAACCTGATCCTCGTTATATTAGCAGATTTCCCTTATTATTAACGTTCCATTTCGGATGTATTAAAACTTATGTCAAATCTTTTTATATATTTTTCATATTTTATGGCAAGGGTCACATATTAGAACATTTTTTTCCGATGCAAACTTTTTGAAACTGCCCTACATGTTTAGTGGCTTACTTGCCACCTCTTCAGGGGCTATCCCTGAGAAGAATGTCATATCTCATTTTGGGCTGAATCTGTTCAGCCAACTTTTGCACCTTAGCCGTAAATTGAACGGTATCCAAAACGTTGTGTATTGTTTATCCGTTGTATTTGATCGAAAATTTGTTTGATGCCAAGGTAAAAGTATAAATATTTCCCAAGGGAGTTAAAAAAAAGTTTTCATTTGTAAGTCAGAATGTGTAAAGTGGATTGCATGAAGATCAGCTGTTTGCACTCGTTTTTTTTCATTATGCAATTTCGGGGTATATTTTTCGTTTCCAGTTATTACAACAGCAGGAGCTCAGGGCCAGTTTTAGGTCAGTAAGTGAAGGTATATTCGGTATTGGGTGTCCACAGTAACAGATTGAAGTTGCTTTGGTTCAATGAAGTAAAGCTTCAAATCTTAATATGAAGCTTAATTGATAGTAATATCTCGTAAATTTCAACTGTCAGATAGACTTACTTTAAAGACTCAAATAAGATCTTAATTTCATTTAGACCAATGGAACGGTTCATTTTTTTGTTTTATTAGCCATGTCTCTGTAAGCCAACAGCTTAGAAAAATTGTTGGGGACCCTGTAGTTTAAAATTAATTGCTAAGTTATGGTTCATATCCTTTCTAGCGATTTAAAATTCCTAAGTAGCAAATAAAGAATAAAATTGAAATAATGAGTCAAAATGTTGCGCATATGAGTTACATAAAATAATGCATCGAATTGCTAACGGACTACCTAACTTCAGAAATGGTACCATCCTTTATAAAGACTATCTTAAGTCAATATTGGAGATCACCTGAGAAAATTAATCTTCATGAAACTATAATGACTAAAATAATATTATTTTAAAGGATGTGCAGGGCGTGCACAGCTAAATTCTAAACCTTCTTCACAAACTAACAATAAACTAATCTTGGATCAATCTATCTTGAATCTCTCGAAACAAATATCGAAATAAATTTTTTTTCTTCATATATTCGCAATTGAAAGACGTTAAACGTAGGTATTTTACTCTGGAAAATTCAGGGAATCATTTGGGGAGAGGGATTTTCTGGTGATAGGCTTGTGGTTCGGTGCCCGAGGAACGGTCCCTAAACGTACCCAAAAATATTTTGACGAGGTGCGAATAGATAAGAAGGTTCTTCAAACCTTGGTCGAGAGTATCATTATTGATACTTTAGGGATTATTTCCCACCATATTTTAATTTTAGCTTTGACCATTGGTCTTATAGATTGACGGATCATGTTATTACAATAATAGAGTTTCTAATTTATATCTAGTGACACAGGTCGCTGACTGTGTTTATTTTAGTTAATATTTTAGTTATTGAGCTGACTAAGTACAATAAGTATTGTTTTACTGTTGTCCTAGGGATTGAGTTTAGTTGCTGTGTGCTTCAGCATCTCAATGTAATTGAGCAGCCCCACAAACTATATATGAATTTGTACAATAAAGTGACCTCTCTCTACCTCATCAACTTCTGAATTCAAAATTTCTGTTAATGATAATTTCAATAAAAGGAAGCTAATTAAATAATTATACCAATATATCCGTTTAATTAAAAAATTAAGATTCTTATTCCTCACGATTTTAAGTATCACTACTGGATACTTGTTTCACTGAAACTACTACTGGATACTAAATATCTATTTTCGGTTAGTGACATTTTCTAAAGGCTACACATTATAGTTGCAACCATTGTGGTCTTCTGGAAGCTTTTCATTTCTTATCCATATGCCCACCGAAATCCATAAGTCTTTGGAACTTCCATCGTGCTAACGAGGGAAAACATTTGGGACAGTGCTTTCCCGTTGCCTTCTGTCCTAGTCCATGTTGCAAACTTTAGCCGATGTACTACAGATTCAACCACGACCCCAGTTGCACAAAGTATGTCTGTATCATTACTATAATTTAGGCTACCTAATCAAAAGACTGCAGTGTTGGCCGACTCGATGTAGTCCAAGTCACACCGGAGGCACCCGACCGACAAGCTAGACCCATCTTACAAACATATATTCAGGATATATGTTTTCCTTAAGGGAAATCCTCTATTGCGGTCGTCTTCACAACGCGATTTTTGAAAAATTTCTTCAAATGCCCATCGATCCTAACCAGGAGATGAGGAAAATGAGGTCCGTTCAAAACTACACACACACACACACACACACACACACACACACACACAGATATATATATATATATATATATATATATATATATATATATATATATATCTGTTAATGCTCTAGCTGTCGCAATTTTTGTTTGATTGTTAACAAACTCTATATTTAATCGTTTTATGTAAAAAGGAACATCAAGTTTGTTAATGGCTAAAATCGGACTAGTGGGTGGAGGGGTTTAGAGGGGGGATTTTCGAAAATTCGAAATATCTCCGTTACCATACGTCGGAATAAAAAAATTGTATAGAACCAATCTTATTGCAAATTAAATTTACTACAAATATTGTTCTATACATTTATTCTGTATCTTGAATATTAACCGAGATATTTGCCTTTGTATTGTGTGTGTAGTCGGCAGAAGTCGGCTATATTCGGGACTTTCCACCGAGAGATAGTGCGGCCATTTCCGTAACTATTCATCCCTCGTGAATAGGTTTAGAGATTCCTCACTACTGCCGTTATTAGTAGGCAGATTTCTCTATTGTAGAACGTCACGTGGGAAATATGCTTAGTTTACGCAGCCCCTGCGTGACGGACTTTTATTAAGGAAAGTATATTAAAGCAGTGCATCATGTCGGAGAAGATTTCATTTGTGAGAGAATCTACTTCAACAGAAAGTTTTTATATGTTATGAAGAACCCCCTCTACCCCTCTCCCCAAATAAAATATTTTTCAAATTATTTTTAATTTTAAGAATTCTAATTAATCGTTGCGTAAGTCACATTCAAAATTCACTTAATTTTGCTTCAGGATCAGCACAAATATACTCATTTATATTGCAATACATGATTGAAAACAAGTTCACCTCTGCTAGGTTTTTACTCAATATTGCAGAGCTTACATTGCAGGGCCCCAGCTTCAACATCATTGCTATCTATAAATCGGCGATGTTGTACTCTCTCCTACCTCTGGCTAGTCCACTCAGAGGCACTAAAGACTTAAAATCTAATGGAATTGTAGAACTTTTTTTAGACCACGAATTTATACATCGACCCCACCAGGAGATTCAAATAGTCAATATGTATCGATTCATTCCTCTTCAGTCCTTCAGCTTATATTTTCCAAGTATCTCTAATTTTAAGTTAACACTGTTTTCAATTTATTTATTACTTCAAATAAAACATTTTAAACTAATTTACCCGTATTACTCTCGCAATTCTTTTAATGTTTTAACGCAGTCACAATTCCACGGCGTGTGGTTATTTACACACCAATGGGCTCTAAGTAAATAAATAAAATCATGTTTGTAATAATTTATGAACTTAACAAAAGTGTTTATTAGATGGGGTAGTGTAAAGCTGATTTTTTCTTCCATTTGTAGGCGAATTATATGGCTGTGTTAAATGGAGCGGAATCATCCACCAGGCATTCTTGAGTAAATTTTCTATTTCGTTGGTAAAAAATTTCAAATTTTTTTTAATGCCATGAGGAGAATATAATAAAGGAAATTCCTGGATAAATAGTGTAATATACGGCTGTAGATAGAGTTGAGTGGGGGACATGGCGGAGTGCCAACCTACCCTCAGGTTAGTACCTGTGAGGTGGACACCGGGAAATTTATTTCACTCCCTCAACTATAACTCTTTCCCTCTCTCACAATCCCACGACACTCTACAGACTATTTAATTCTTATAAAAAAAAAGAAGCAAAAAACATAAATTCTCTGGAATAGTTGACTTTAAAGGCCTCTTTCGAATAATACTCACATTTCTAACAAATACTCGCATTATGCTCGACTTTTAAATGCTATCACAACAATATAGTTAATAGAACTGTTGCTGTATGTTTAAAGACGTCCAGTACTCAGGATCTGTGTCAATCAAGCAGATTATAGTGGTGAAACATTATTCATTCATTTAAATTTAATATTCGTTTTGGCTAATTAAAATAATTGAGTAGGATAATTATTTGTGTTAACACCACCTAGCTCAACCCTTCATTCCATTACGGGCAAAGATGAGAGAAGTTGACCCAGCTTATCGCTCTTGATTCATTGTCCATATGTCCCGATTGGTCTTTTTCGGTTATTTGGCAGGTGCCTTGTCTTCTCAGATTTCGCGAGACACTCTTATTTCCTTTAGTTTTGTCCTTTAATTATCATCAGAGATTTGCAAGATAGCTAATTTCTCTTTAAATCTTTTCCTTTACCTTCTTCCTTTCATTCACCCTTCAGTGCCGTTTCTTTCAGAATACATGCTAGAGAGGTAAGATTGATTAACATATTTTTATTTATATATTCGTTTGTATTTGGACCATTTTTCGTTTATTTGAGCTCACTAGAGCCTATCATATGTTTTTTTGTTTATTTGATTTTATTAATCACTAGTTGGGCTTGTTTGTACAGATATAGCCAACAATAAATCTGCCAGAGGGTTCCCTTAACTTCGTCTTGGGTTTTCTGAGAATTTAATCTACCAGAGAATGTATTTAATTTATCAAAGGATTCCTTTTTTGTAATTTTACCTAGTTGAGCTTGTTTTTATAACTATATCCCACAAATCGTGAAATCGAATCATCATCCTTAGATTCATTACTGGAATGATAAAATATTCAACTCAATTAGCTAACACTTTTAATTCAGAAGTTCAATATCAGAAGAGGCCCGACGTGAGAAATGTGTCTTTAACGTACACTAGCTCAATCCAGCTAAGGGACTAAGCCACCTTAATCCTATTACGCAAGCAAGTGGCAAGTGGTGAAGCGATTCCTTCGGGATCACCACAACCAAATCAGGCTTCGCTCTCAACATTACTGATTTTCAATTATACATGTATTTCGCAGATTCATTATAAATTATAAATTCCCACTCTGCCTATCCGAATAGGTAATTTTTTTCCGCTTCGACCTTTATACAGCTCGTCTCTCTGCGTATTCTGATCGATCGACCGACACACTACCTAAATCGTGAGATCAACTTTTTTCTTGCTTTCTAACGACCGGAGACCAAGGGGGTCTTCGAGCCTTTGTAGCAGAGTGATTATTGGAAAAGAGATCGAAATTCCCTCTGGCGTAGGACGTTCGGGAGTACAGTGAGAATAGGGGAGTCGAATTCTGAAGGTCCCAGTAGGGCGTTGGGGATAGGTATGTGAAATCGCCTCGGTGGATATTTAGACCCTTCGCTCGAGTTGAAAAGTGATGCATCGAACAGAAAAAAGAACGCGATAGAACAGGCTTTTTATGGCAGGCAAAAATAGTATACTTTCGAGTTCGATCACCACTTTTCAGGAGGGTAGACGGCGGTTATTCCAGTTTAAGGTACAGAACGAACAGGGATGCGAGAGTTTTTCCCCAAAGCGGTAAATCGGGGCACCAGTGTGCTCTAGCAGAGTGCTACTGAACTAATTATTCCAAAGAATAGAACCCCACACAACTTTTGTTTTCAACTAAATATGCCAAAAACATACGGATATGGGCGCCCCATATACACTCAACCGCAAAAAAAACCGGACACTTCATTTTTGTCGTATTAAAAGCTAATTTTCAGCAATTTTCTTTATGTGGGTATTCTAGTTATTACAAAGAATTTAGAGTCTAAGTCCATTGAACTAATCCCTTCAGTATTAGTAAACAATTAGATAAAACTCAGATTAGATTTATTTTTCGTGAAGTTGATCTATTCTAAACTGTAAGTAGTTTTTCGCATATTTAAACATCTTTAATTATTAACCAAGCATTTTCTTTAATTAATGTTTTATTTTTATTTCGGTCCAGAATAATGGGTCTTTCAAACTTAGATGGAAGGCCGAAGCTTACGTTACATTGCCGAAACTCTTGGGGTAGCGAAGTCTACCATTCACTGTAATAAAAATGAAGAATAATTTTTTTTTTAAATGTGTTAATTTATCTTTTTCTTTTTTTTTATTTTGTATTTTTTTGTAAATAATCAATAAAAATTATGCACTTTTGGCAGATTTTGTTTAAATAACCTATAGATTAACCAATTATTTTAATTAAAAAGATTAATATACATATATATTAAGTATTTAACAAAATTATAAGACTAAATCTAAGTGTCCGGTTTTTTTTGCGGTTGAGTGTATATATATATATATATATATTTTCTAGCAGCTTCTGAGGTCGTGCTCATGACACGATTTTCGAAATTTTTCTTCAAATGTTCATCGATCCTACCTAGGAGATGACGAAAATGAGGTCCGTTCGAAACTGTATATATATATATATATATGTATACATATATTTTCCTGTTACCGCTTTAGCGGTCGAAATTATTGTTTAATCGTTACCAAACTCGATATTTTGTAGTTTTATGTAAAACGAAAGATCAAGTTCGTTAACGGCTAAAATCGGGCCAGGGGGAGGGGAGATTTAGAGGGAGGATTTGCGAAAATCAAAATATCTCCGTTATTGTAGGTCGGATCGGAAAATTGTTTAGAACCAATCTTATTGGAAATTAAATGTACTATAATTATTGACATGTACATGTATTCACTATCTTGAATATTAACCGAGATATTTGCATTTCTCAGTTTTCTGCCTTCAGCAAACTCCTACTTCTACTCATGTTGCATAAACAATACTCTGCTACATAATAAATCACATTATTCGAAGCGTAAATACCAAAAAATATATTCAAGAGAACTTTATTATACGAGATACATGCAAATATGTGCTTGTGACCCCCCCCCCCCTTGTTCTAAGGTTTTGGACTACTAAAATTTGATTGATTGAGATAACAATTATTCTGACTCATTATTCTTCTGCTCAGTATTAGACATAGTAAATAGTTTTAAATAAATTTAATATGTTATATTCTGATATATTTCAGTAATTGTTTTTCTTTCCGGTGAGAGGCAGGCAGACCTGTTTGTTTACATTTCTAACGCTTCCTGTCGGCAGGTTATTGAAATTGGCTGAAGCATTTATTATTACCGATTGTATTTATACTCTTAATATTCACGGTGATGTTGTGTTACCAGTATGTAGATTTATCTATTACTAAACTTTACGTGAGAAATCTGCTTAGTTTAAGCAGCCCCTGCGTGACGGACTTTTTTACAAAATATTTGAACGTGGAAGAGCATAATGTGAACAGATCCACAGTGTGATATGCTTTAGTTCTATTCTGCGTGCGGTGTTAATGCCCCGGCTGTTGCTATGGAGACGCTGTATCTGAGCCCAACTAGCCCATGTCAAATATCCACTACACGTCCAATCATGAAGGCCGTCCATAGAGATAACAAGTATTCAATATCGTAGGTGTGAACAGCAACCAACTAGATATCTGATTGAAAGTGATTAAACCCTTTATAACAATTATATGAGCATGCATGTATCTATGGGAAGCTATTACGAAATGAACATAAATGTATGAATAAAATCACTACAATGATAAAAATAGTTCTAACTGAGTCAAGTCATAGAGAAATAGAGCCCCGAAAATCAATAAATTCAGTATAATTGCTTTCCTTTCGTTTTTTTTTCTTCTTTAGTTATTTGAAGACATATATCTTCGCGATAGAACAATGTATAAAAGAGAGTAAAACTAAATACAGCTTTCTTTTAATTTCTGAAAAGAATATTATCAGGACTAGCATTGTTTTTTGTTGAATTAGAGTCAGTTTAATATTTGTGTTGATCTATAGATATATACAATTTTGTTTAACCCTAGAACGGTAGTGATATTATTTCCCGCTTAATGGTATTGATACGTAAATTTTACGTGTGCAACTGATAATTGGTGAAATTATTCAAAATTTGTTAATGTTTGGGACTATTTTTTTATTTTATTAAAAGATATACTTTTCTTTAACTTATATCTAAGTTAATATCTAATAATGTGCACGGCAATCCTTTCAGGCGCTTGGTTCGAAACACGTTCCGGAGGTTGTGTGCTCCATTCATATCCATTCTTACTAAGCACTACCCCACCTTCTGCATTTATTGTAATGATCTGTCAATATTGTGTGGTTGAGAGGTTTTAGGTTTTTTTTTGCCTCTGTATTTCTTCTCTTTCTAAGATTGCCTTGATGTTTTCTAAAATTTGCTGACTTTCATCGCTATCTAACCCACTCTATGTTGCAATCATTTCCGAAGGCTCAACCTCCTCATCACTTGGAGAATACTCCGGATCATCATCGGATTATCAATATCCATCTATTTCATAATTGTCATTTTCCCCATCTGACCCATCGGAGAGTTCTTTCAACAAATTTCTTCGTCCGTTGAATATTTTTTCTCCATTTTTCAGAGACTATAAACAGATTATTATTATTATTATTTATATTCTCTCTATACATCTTTGCCTTTTTTATATTAAAAAATAAAAGTTAAAAACATTAAAAGAAAATAAATTAGAATATAAAAATAAATTGGAAGAAAATAAATTGAGAATAATATTAACTAATTTATAGCATAAAAACCGGTTATTAGTAGCGATACGTAAATTTTACGTGCCAAAAAGTTGCGGTTAATAGTATTGATACGTAAATATTACGTGTCGTTTTTATTTCAAAAAATAGTATTGGACGAGTGGGAAGGTTCACTTAGCTGCATTTGGCGGAGGTCAAGGCCGAACTATCTGGAGGGCTCATAGCTGAAGGATGGGGGTGGTGGGGTCGTTAACGGCCCTTTGATAACAGTTCAAACAAGATCATACGTAATTTTTACGTTCACTACCATTCTAGGGTTAATAGGTGTAAGCCAATTAGTGTTTAACGTTTTAGTGACGCAATTTATTCTCTTCTCTCTAATTTTGATTCTTAATAAAACGAAATAAATGATTAATTTTTCAGAATTCAATTTTACATAAAAATACAAAAAACAATATTTCTAGCAAAATGTGGACGTTAATAAATATTAATATGCGATGGGTCTCATTTTTAACTGTTATCCGATATCAAATAAAAGAAGTAAATACATGGGCGATACCACCCCTTGCCTATAGTTTTGGTATAATAAAATGGTATGACACCACTCTTGATGAGTTAGATAGACTCATAAGAACGAAGATGACAAAAGCCAGAATTCACCATCCGATTTCATCTATGGCCAAGCAGGAAACAAGGGGGACGAGGCCTCCACAACATTCGAAACCTATGTTGGTTGGTCTCAGGAGGTTAACCTTGCATAAGATCGAAAGATAGCCACATCTTTAATTGCTAAACTTGATGATGGGTTTACAGCCTTGAGCTTGAAATGTAGTAACAATCCTGAAGCTAAAGATGAATCCCATTTTCTTTCGGAATGCCAAAAGGAAGGAACTTCATGGTCGTTAATACGGTTGCTTTTATGTCTCGGAAGTAGTCTTGGCTTATACTGTTGCGTGGATTACGTCTGAAAAACTGTTTTCAGAAACAGAAGGTTTCTTTACAGCTATCCAAGACCTACTGATTACCACCAGATCATACACACGTCATATTCTCTTGGACAGTAATGTTTCAGAGAAGTGTAGATTATGCAACGAAGTTTATGAGTTCTAGTTTATATGTATCTGGGTGGGTCAGAATACCTACAAAGGCACAATAACATGGAAATAGTATCAAGCTCTAGCAGAGAAATTCGGCATGGTAGACAGGAAGGTCGCTTATTATCGCTAAAATCCACAAAAATCATTGGAAAAAGATAATGTAAAGATGTATTGGAATGAAGCGATGATAACTGACCATACTGTGTATCATAACAAATCGGATATTCTAATTTTTGTCAAGATCAATAAGACTGCTGATATTATTGACATTGCAGTACCCAATGATGAGAATATTCGAAAATCCTATACCGAAAAATTAAGAAAATATGAAGAATTAGCAATAAAGCTTGAAGAAGTATACAACCTGAAGTCTGCCACAGTTACGGCTATTATTGTACGGTAAGTACAAATGGACTCGTTCCAAAAAACACAATAGTGGCACCAAAAATTTAAATCTGCCAACAGAAATTATAAAGGATGCACAGCAAGGGGTACTTCAAGATATCAAAGAATTCTAAAATTCCCCTTAATATATGTCACAAATACTAGCTCCACATCGGTTAGATTTTCCACCCATGTGGATTTTACTCCAGTTTTTCTGAGTATAAACCTTCCCCCTAATAATAATAATTAACAGTAACAAGAACATTTCAAATTGTGGACTTTTTATATTTTTAAAAATGAAAGCTTATATGTTAAAATGATGACATTTAAAGTCTTTTAAATTGTGATTTTCTAAATTATTTAACTTATTTTTTCCTAATTATTGTGATTTTTTTTATTTTATCTTGGTTTTGTGAGATCCTAAAGCAAATTTTTTGGGTAAATTCATACTTAAGGACTATGTTAATCATTTATGCATTGTTTTCAGAATATTTTATTTCTTACATAATCTGATAGGTAATGCATTTCTTTCTGTAGCACTGGAGATAGCTTCCTGTCCTGTAAGTGCTATGCTCTGAAATATAGTGTTGTGGCCAACACATTTTATTCAATCCATCAATTCATTTTTTAGTGGGGAGATACCGGTAATCAAAAGTCATCATGAATAGACCAGCTCCACTCAGTTACAGTTAAAGAAACATATTGTACACGAAATGGGAATAAATACGGAAACAACGTGTGAACTTATTAAGTCCTAGGGACGTCCGTTGTTCTTTTTGGTGGATGCCGCCATTGAAATTCTTTACAATTACATATCATTATTTGAAAAATGAATTATTATCAATTTTTCTTGATAAACGTTCATTTTTTATTCATATTGGTATAATACAATAAAAATGACTTTCTTCTGGGGTACCCACTTATTGTTACCATGACTCAATTCTGTCATGACATTGAGTACCCATTTCGAAGTGTGGCTACAATGTAGGAGGCACCTAGCCGTGAGGCCTTAATCCAACCTACACCAATCCAACGCTTCATGGTGACTGAGGATTCGCTACGATGGTCAGAAGCGAATCCTATGGAAGGGACAGTCTCCTACTACCCAGCTCCCACACGAGAGAACACATGTACCAGTTTACCTGGCCTGTATGTCCCCGTGATTTGAACACACGACCACTACGTCTATGACCGGCAGTGAAGGCAAGCCTCCACTCCGGACACCACCCAGCCCGTAGTTCACATTGAGTAAGCCGCTAGAACTTACCCCATTAAGGCAGGAGTGATCCCCTGCCTGGAACAGCAAAGCCGACTAAGGACCTACGGTTCCCCTACCCAGGAGCTACACAGCGGGGGCTTACTGCTGCCTTTTACTGGGGAGGGCCGGACCCGTGCCGGAATTCTGTCATGACAGATGAAAATCCAAATAGCATGATAGAAACTGAATCAAATATATTACTTTTAGTTTTTCAAAAGTTTAATCAAACTATAACTCACGCTAGTATGAACTTTTAGTACTGAGCATTATGTCAATAAATGTTTCTTTTTTAGCCCTCTAGATTGAAGAGATTTTTTTTATACAGTGTCTTCTAGCAAACTGTCACGAAGCACGTTCAACTGATAAATACATCAATTCTAACTAGTATTGCACCGTTTTTATTGGCTAGTTGTAGAAATACGATTTTTATATACCACGTAAGATAAAGTATTTCATACGAAAAAGGATTTCTGTTAAATTGAAAATAATTCACTGCTTCATATAATTCACATTTTTTTTTTATTATTTATTAACGTCCACTTTATGAAACTCAGACTAATCGGGACGGGTTATCTACAGGTTACCACCCTTTTCTAACCAGGGTGGGACTTAGGATGTTATTTAATGAATTTCGTCACTAAATAATTTCCTTTGCCCAGGTCTAGGTTTACAATGTGAGATTAAGGTCAACGCTTTAACTCACATGGCTAACCTGAGCAAATAATTCACATTTAAAATTATATTAATCATTTGGGATTTTCTGTCAGTGTATCTCTGAAAATGAAGGCATGATTTGGTTTATAATTATCGCATTGGACAAATTCTGAAGCTATGTATTAAATATAAATATAACTAACAAAATGTTTTGATTAAATAACTAATAATTCCTACTTGGAACATCCTGGTTGGTGGGGGTTGAAGTATATATCTGTGTTACAAAGAAGGTAATAATATCCACTATGTTATAAATTTTTAGCTCCGAGCTAGGTTTTGAGAACTCAGCCTCATCATCAGTGTTATCTATAAATCAATGATTTCTACTCGCTCCTGCTTCTGATTTGTCTCCTGCTAGCTCTCAAATAAAGAGTTAAAACATAGTGGAGGTGTTTTTTCAACCATGGATATCGAATTATTCGTTCCACAATCCTTTCGAAGAAACTTTTTTATTTTTGTCTAGTCTAGAGTTAAATATGCCAGTATATCGGTACTTTAAAAATCTGGAAGCACGAGATCTCCAAACCAATGTATGCATCTCACTTGCGAGAACTGAATAAAAATGATGAAGTTGTGGAGGGTTGGGTAAAAGCGGGAAAACTCTTGGAAAAGTTTTCCGCTCCTCATCAATATTCCAGAAGCGAATATCGGCCGAAAACTAATGAAAAACTCTATACAAAATTTGAGAAGCTGTGAACAAACTCAATACTCTGCACTGAGAAACCAATAAAGGGCTCCTACCGCCATGTCTGAGGTCTACCCGCCGAAACATTTATAGACATTCTTTTTCCGCTTTATCACATTTTCCATAAAAAGACCTATGAAATGTAATGGACCATAGAAATTATGTTATGTAGTACTTGTCACACCGAGTAATACATATTTATTTATTTAGGTGTGTCGCAATTTTAGCGATTCACACTTCTCATATTATAAAACTAAAAGTTGGTATAGCCACCTTATAATAAAAGAAAAATATCTTAAAATGTCTTACTATAAAACACTAATATAAAGGGCTTAATAACCTAGCTGTTGATTGCCCAAACCATATTAATCCTAATCCTAACTATAAAACTAAAAGTTGGTATAGTCTCCTTATGATAAAAGAAAAATTTCTTAAAATATCTACAGGCGTAGGTCGCAAGGCACTGTTACATTTTCTCCAGTGGATATTAATAGCAGCATGATAGCAGATTCTAATTCTTTAAGAACAGGGTTTGGTAATCATTTTAAATGCAGTTGGAAAGATGTGTCTGTTGGAGGTGTTTCATGATTATCGCGATGTATGGGCTGTTGTCGTGTAGTAGTTCTGATAGGTTGGTGGGCGGGTTCTTGTCGGTTAGTTGTCTGCTGTCTGTAAGTGAGTGTTTGATAGTTAGTTGTGTATTGTAGTAATACATACTACAGTAATATAAGAACTACCATTATTCGTACTAGCTATAAGCATGTGATTACTCATACTGATTAATGAATACGAATACACGATTAAACGGTTCTCATTAGAGAAAAGTCCGTCGCTCAGATGCTGCGTTAAGTAAGCAGATTTCCCAAGAACGCCACGTATTTGCATTTATCTTAAAAATTAAATGTTCAATGAGAAGAATATTTGGTATTTATGTTTCAAATAATGTGCTGCATTGTATTACAGGATGTTGTTCATGTGACATGAGTAGGGTTTACTAAAGGTTGAAAATTAAAAAATGCATATATCTCAATTATACAAGTTAGGGAAAGTATGTATATAACAATATTTATAGAACATTACATTAACAATAAGATAGATTCCATGCATTTTTTCGACCCGACTCATAATAATGGGTATGTTTTGGATTTTCGAATTCCCCCTTAAGCTTTTTGTGAAACGCTTAAATATTGAATGCAGTGTAAATCAATTAACGTAAAATATGAATTGAGGATTCAAGGTATTTGCATGCATCTCAGATAGTAAAGATCTGTTGAAAAAAATGTTTGGTGTTTAAGCTTCGCACAAGAAATTAAAATGCAATACAAATCTAGACGGCTTAAAGATGGTGGTTTTGCATTGATAGCACAATGCTAACCGTACTCGACCATCAGCCAGTGACGACGGTATGCACCGACAGATATGATTACAGTATCATCTATACTGGCGGTTCCAACTCTTTACTTGATTTACCAAGAAATTACGAAATTCTGCCCTACATAATGTGTTTAATTTCCTTGTACATTGTGTCTTGATATCCACCACTTTTTAAGAAGATGATCTAGAAAGCCAGGCTGGTGATCTTCGTTCGATTCCAAATGGAATTCAATTCTAATAAGAGTCCAACGGATTAACTTTTTATATAAAATCTTATTTAAATCTCGATGCTTTCTAAATATTCTCTCCACTGGCTTTTGGTCCATGATCAAAATTTAAATACTTTTCTCATGTGTCCACTGTGAACACTGAGGTTAGGGCTTCTTTGTCTATAGATGAGTATCTTTGTCTGAATTTCGAGCCCTTGATACAGAGGGTATCGGTTCGCATGCTCCATCTGGCGTTTTGTGCAAGAGAATGGATGGCAAGGCATCACGGAGGGCTCTTCTTTCTCTTAAGGCACTATCGATTCATTCACAGGCAAGATACTACATAATTCTTTCCATACAATTCTGCTCAGGGAAAACGCAGATGGCTCTCTCTATGACGATCAGGCCATCTAGAAGAATCAATATCTTAAGCCATTGCATTAATATCTTGATGGAGTTTAGCGAGGTTTGGGGACAACCCAAATATCCATCTTATTCAGAATGTATCCCACGCGTGTATCGATCAATCTGAACTGTTGCCCTGCAACTAGTTTTGATGTGATGCCATCAAACCTGGGCAACAAAAGTTGTTTCATAATTGTGTTTTCGTTTAATGTGATTCGAAAATCTTCACCTAACCATTATACCTCCTCCGCTCTTAAGGGTGTACACAGTCGGCGTTCTCAACTTATCTAGTCTTGTAAGCCCCACTTCTACAGAGTGCCTAAGAGGGAATAGTACTCTATGTCCAGAGAATGTTACGGGGTTGGCTCCCGGCTTTAAATAGAACTTTGGTCTAGTTTTGGCCACAGTTCCACAATAATTATTTCGGCGGCAGAGCGCTTTCAATGAAGTGCATCATCTTCAACGCCCTCACGTCATAGATGTTGACTCGGATGACCTTGTGACCAAACTCTCTACCAGAGTAGCTGTTTTTAGTTTCGAGTGAATCATATACACATAAAGACATTACGCCAAAACTAATCAAAATGGGTTCAGGATGGTTCAAAACGAATAATTTTTCGCCCTTAGAATTTCATTATTTCATAAAAAAAAAACTAAAAAGTAAAAAAACCATTTGTTCAACAGTACATGAAAGGCCAATGCCTACCATAATGTCATATGACTATACAGGAAAATCAATGTTATTTTTAATGCCTAATAAATTTTAGCAAAAGTTCATTGAGCATCACTTTCAAGTAAAATCAGCTAATTCACATTTATTTATTGCTAAAATGGAGTTTTGTATGTTCAATCTACCTCCAAACTGTTAATGAAAGGTTTTGCAAGTTAAAGAACTTAATTTGACAAGTGTTGAAAACAAAGGTATATGTTTTGACGGTAGTAAATAATGTATTTTCCATTCAAAAGCTTATGCGTTTGTAGATTCATACATATATATATATTCAATAAAAATAATGCAAATGATATTCCAGGTTTTCACTAAATACCTGTCGTGATTTTTTGTTTGTTTTGCTTTTATCCCACTGCCAACTGTATTCCTTTTTAATCGAGAATTATAACAATCAGCTGCAATGTTGCTATAACTGGAATATTAATGAGACTTTTTATGTATTTATTTATTTCTTTTCAATTTTCAGAATATTCCCAATATACATACAATCTAAACTCACACGCAGAAACACACACAGTCTATCCATTGGTCGTGGACCACTCTCCATAATATATGGTGATGATAATATGTGATGATTTCGCACTAAAACTTTGTACAAATTAGTTATGAATAATTTTGTATCTTTTCCTGAAACAGTCAAGTTTTAGTCTCCTTCATTTCTTCTAAAGTGGATCTTACTCTGAAACTCTGGAAGGGAAATTGAAAACTTTTATTTCGGATCTGATTTTATATTTTCCTAATTCATAACTGTGGTAAATTTTAAATTGGGTGCCTGCTTTGTGTACAACACTATAAACAGCCCCAAGACTCAGATTAGTGTTCGTATATCTTCATTTGATTCCAAAAAGAATCATTGTAAAAAAAAAAAAAAAAAAGTAAGTCCATAAACATTGAATTTTATTGAATAACATTCAACATGTCCTCACAACCAGGGCTCTACATAAAATGCTGACCGAGACAACCTTATTAGTAATAACGACAAGTGTCTCTTTGACGATATAACTCTATTTTTTTTTTTTTTTTTTAAGAAAATATGTTTAAAATGTTGAATTCCTTACTATATATATATATAAATCGTTTGCAAAACATATTTTGGGGTGTATTGTGATTCTGTTCTTTGGGAATTAGAATACCTTCAATGCTGATTCTAATTTTAAAATAAATCTTAGCTTAAGCTATAGACACGGGTTACCACATTGAAGGGATAATATTTGAATTAAGTTTACTAAATCATTTTCTTATACTACACATACAGCATAACAGTATTCAGTATCAATAAGTTTTAATAAATACGGTAATTTTCACTAGGAGGCTAAGCTTAGAAATTAACCAATTGTAATATGCATAAAGTAATAGAAATTAACCATTGTACTATGCATAATAGAAGGCAATAGAAATTAACCATTGTAATACGCATAAAGTAACTTTAATAAATCACTTTTTTTTACTTACTTACCTCGAAAGCCATTAAATTATTTATTAATGATGCTATTTATTTTTGCTTTTCTAACTTTGAATAAGTAAATAAATGGGGCTCAGATTAGCCATGTGAGTTAAAGCGTTGACCTTTATCTCACATGGCAAACCTAGAGGGGCGAGTCCGATTCTCGCCTGGGCAAAGGAAATTATTTAGTGACGAAATTCATTAAATAACATCCTAAAATCCCACCCTGGCTAGAAAAGGGTGGTAGCCTGTAGATAACCCGCCCCAATTAGCCTGAGTTGCAATAAGTGTACGTTAATAAATAATAATAATAAAAAATGTAAATAAATAAGTAAATTTTCTGAAAGCACTGATGTACTAATGGCTTCCTAATAGTTGTTGCGTCCTTGCTGATTTACCTTAACTCTCCCTATTTTTAAAGGTTCTTCCCTCTCTATCAGGAAAAACCTCCTATTCTATCAGCCCTTTGAATTTTCTAAGAATTTTCTGACCCGAATCTATTATGACTCTTTTATCGTTATTTTATTTATTTGCTTCTAGGAAATCCTTCGTGAAATTGAGGTTGTTCATCTTATTTTTATTCAATTCTTCGTACTGCTTTATGAAATTTTAAATCCTTTTACGTAAATAATTTATCGTTTGTGGCAAGTCTGTTTTATCCTAAAAGGTGCTTTATTCTAAATGAATTATTTATTCGAAAAGAGTTTTTTTAGAATAACTAAAACCTCCGCCTCCTATTGTGACGTAAGTTACTAAGGGAAATCAATAAGTTTCACAGAAACACTCACATTTTCGCAGATTTCCCTTGAGGGAAATCAGCTATTGAGGTCGTACTCATGACGCGATTTTCGAAATTTTTCTCCCAATGTCCATCAATCCTATCCAGGAGATGACGAAAATGAGGTCCGTTCAAAACTGTGTCTATAAATATATATATATATATATATATATATATATATATATATACATATATATATATATTTGTCTGTTACCGCTCTAGCGTTCGCAATTATTCTTTAATCGTTAAAAAACTCGATATTTCGATCAAATAAAGATCAAGCTCGTTAACGGTTGGAATCGGACAAGGAGGAGAGGGGGTTTAGAGGGGGAGAATTTTGAAAATTCGAAATATCTCCGTTACTATACATCGGATCGAAAAATTGTATAAAAACAATCTTAATTTAATAGCAAATTAAATTTACTATTAATATTGATCTCTACATTTATTCTCTATCTTGAATATTTACCGAGATATTAGCATTTTTCAGTTTTCAGTCTTCATCAAAACCCCATTTCTACTCATGTAACATAAACAATACTCTGTTATGTAATAAACCACATTATTCGAAGCTTAAATACCTTAAATTGTTTTCAGGAGACCTTTATTATACGAGATACTTGCTAATATGTTCTGGTGACTCCCCCCCCCCCCTAAGTTTTTGGGCTACTTAAATTTGATTGATTGAGATAAAAATTATTCTGATTCATTATAAATTACAGTACTAGGTATAGTAAATAGTTTTCAATCAAACTAATACGTTAAATTCAGATATATTACAGTAATTGTTTTTCTTTCCGTTAAGAAGTTTGCAGAACTGTTTGCTTACATTTCAGATGCTTCCCGTCGGAAGGTTTCTTATTGTCGTTTGTATTTATTCACTTAATATTCACGGTGTTGTTGTGTTATCGGTATGAAGATTTATCTATTGTTAAATATCACGCGGCTGATTGTTAAATTTATCTGAAGCATAAATCGGAACAGTGGGAGGTTTAGAGAGGAGAATTTCGAAAAATCAAAATATCCCCGTTATTATGTCGTAACCCCCCCCCCCACTTCTACTCATGTCATAATAATAAAAAGCTTGTATATGATGAACCGATTCACATAAGGCCAAAGATTAAGTCCATCAATGGCTGAAATTAGACCGGGAAATAAGAGGGGGGGGGGAGGGTGTAGTGAGGCCTAATATACAATATCATATTTCTCGAATGTATTATGTACCAGCCCAAAATGAACTCATTCACGATATAATATACAGAAAGGATTATCAATACATTCGTCCCCGATTCAAATATGAAAGGAGTTATTTATTTATTTATTCTGTATTATCCGTTTTACCCATCTCAAAATGAATCTCTTCGCAATTCAGTTCGCATTATACCACTGCTCGACTCAAGAAAAATTCCTGATATGCACGGACTCGTTGAGTGTCCTATTGAGTATTAAA
Organism: Riptortus pedestris; assembly: GCA_019009955.1. Lineage (NCBI taxonomy): Eukaryota > Metazoa > Arthropoda > Insecta > Hemiptera > Alydidae > Riptortus > Riptortus pedestris. Next base: position 39,054,909 of record CM032231.1, read on the forward strand.
GATGTACAAACAACCCAATAGTACAAAAATACATAATTATACACAAATACTTCGAGAGTTAAAAAGGGCCGTCTACTTCATGTGGATTCCAAGCCACGTGGGAATAGATGGAAATGAGAAAGCAGATTTAGCAGCCAGAGAAGCCCATCAACTCGACTCCATCATCCCAACAACAATTACATCTGCAGAACTCTATCAACCGCTCAAATAAGAAATTGATAAAAACTGGCAACACATGTGGTACGAACCCCAGAACAACAAACTAAAAACTATTAAAATCACCAACCGCCCATGGAAATATTCGAGAAGAGACAACAGAAGAGATGAAGTCGTATTAGGAAAACTCTGAATAGGGCACACAACATTTACGCATGGTTATCTTATGACAAAAGATCAACCCCCGATTTGTGGGAAGTGTAACACAGACTTGACTATCTACCACATATTAATGGAATGCCATAAGTATTCAGATAATCGAATCGAATGCAATATTTCTAATGATATAGAAGTGGCCATTGGAGATGACCCCAAAGAGCTAGAAAAATTGTTCGATTTTGTGAAAATTAGGAGTTTATATAAAGAAATATAAATTACAAGTTTTTTGTATCGTATTTTAGCAGATTTCCCTTCAGGGAAATCAGCTATTGAGGTCATACTCATGACGCGAGTTTTGAAAAATTTCTTCAAATGTCCATCGATCCTACCCAGGAGATGACGAAAATGAGTTCCGTTCAAAATTATATATATATATATATATATATATATATATATATATATATATATATATATATATATATATGTCTGTTAACGCTCTAGCGCTCGCAATTTTTGTTTGATCGTTACCAAACTCGGAATTTAATCGTTTTATGTAAAAAGGAAGACCAAGTTCGTTAATGGCTGAAATCGGACCAGTGGGAGGGGGAGTTTAGAGGGCGGATTTTTGAAAATTCAAAATATCTCCGTTATTATGCGTCGGATCGAAATATTGTATATAATAAATCTTATTGCAAGGTTGGCAGGAGTCGGCTGTTCGGACTTCCCGCCGAGAGCTCTGGTGGCCGTTTTCGTAACTATTCGTCCCTCGTGAATAGGCTTAGAGGTTTCTTACTACTACAGTTGTTATTGGGCAGATTTATCTACTGTAAAACTTCACGTGGGAAATCTGCTTAGTTTACGCAGCCACTGCGTGACCGACGTTTATATTGTTAAAATAGCCATATGGATGAGGATACCAAAACGTGAGTTATATATACTATAGGGCAATGATACCCTAGTAGTTTTTCACCCTAAAACTTTACGAAACAAAGGAACAAACTCATCTCTGACTCAACTTTGCTTAGTTTCGATGTGGATTCTGTACGTTTAAAATAAATCCATACCCTGGATAATCAGATTATTAAAGCTTTTCTCTGTGTTTATTCCCTGATGTAAATGCATAGATGCTATGGATAAGCAAACGTAGAATTTATAAAGTAAATACAATTTGATTTCTAAAAAAAGTCCGTCCTGCAGGGGCTGCGTAAACTAAGCAGATTGCCCATGTTAAGTTTTACAATAGACAAATCTGCATACCGGTAACACAGCACCACCTTGATTAAATGAGAAATCTTTCAGTTAATTAAAATAAATTCTCAACTGAAACGGCTTCTGAATTGTAAGAATAATTTATATTATAATAACTCAAATTTTAGTAGTCCAAGAACTAAAGAAGGGGGGGGGGGATGAACAGAACGTATTTGCATAACTCTCACTAAGTAACGAACGTAAGGTAAGGTTAGAAAAGACAGGTAAGTTTAGAAGAAGCTTCCACCTGAGCCGAGTAGCTACGAAAACGGCCGACCTAATCCAAACTATACCCGACCACAGACTTCATAAAAATGCAAATATCTCGGTTATTATTCAAGATAGAGAATAAATGTATATAACAATAGTTATAGTAAATTTAATTTTTTAATTTGCAATAAGATTGGTTCCATACAATTTTTTGTTCCGATGCATAATAACGGAGATATTTTGAATTTTCGAAAATCCCCCCCTCTAAACCCCACCTCCCTCTAGTCCGATTTCAGCCATTACCGAACTTGATCTGTCTTTTTAAATAAAACGGTTAAATATCGAGTTTCGTAACGATCAAACAAAAATTGCGACCGCTAGAGCGTTAACAGACAAATATATATATATATAGATATATATATATATATATATATATATATATATATATATAATTTTGACGGACCTCATTTGCGTCACCTCCTGGGTAGGATCCATGGACATTTGAAGAAATTTTTCTAAAATCGCGTCATGAGTACGACCTCAATAGCTGATTTCCCTTAAGGGAAATCTGCTAAAAAGATATTTTTAGGGAACATATTTAATGCGGTAACTTAATAATGGGCGATAGAATAGAGTAGCCGTGCACTGCAAATTCGATCCTCGTAAATCAGTCTTAAATACGTTTAAACTTAAAATAACGCCGGGTTTCTAATAATGATTGAAAGAGAACGAGTTTCCTTGGTAGCTAGGTTATATCTGATACATATTTATGCCGAATAAAGTTCCCAGTATGTAGTAGATAAGCATAAAAAAAAGTAGGATATTCTCCATAGTTATGGGGACTGAATATTAGAGGGAGAGATAAGAGCTAGGGGGAGTGATAGCAGACTCCGATATCACTAGATCGTAAATTCTGCTACGTACCCTCCCCCGCCCCCCCCCTCGACACAGTGCAAATGCCCCCCCCCCATAGTAATCCCAAAGGAAGTCTTAGCAATGAAGCTATGGCTCCAAGGCCTATATTACATACCGCGCCATACCGATAACTCAACCAATAGTCATTAACAATTGCTACCATATCTCTACTAATATTTGCAAGAAGGGCTTATCTGATATCACAGAACAATGATACATAGAGACCGTGAAGTGATGAGCGCACAATATGTGTATGAATATGTTAAAAATGATTTCAACCCCTATTGATGAAGGAAGTACATGTTATGCATATAAATAAAGGACAATAGTAACATTTATGTACGTGAATACATTTTGTTGGAATCATTCCTTATGCGAGGAGGTATCGGGGCAAAGGTGATGGCATAAAAGAGCTATAGGTGTGAGATAACGTCATTCTATGGCAGTCACGTATTCTTTTTAATTTTGTGGTTAAAGTTTAAATACATAATTTAGCTTACTTACATGACTGACCTAAAGCTTACTGAAGCCTGAACACATGCTTTGGAAAAGAATGAAGTTAGCATACTAAGAATAATTATGTTAAAAGTACGTATAACAGCCAATTTATCTCAAAACTTGTTTAAACGAGAAAATATTGTGCTTGAAATAACAATTCTGGCCCTAAAACGTTTCTCAATTTTATAAATTTACCAACTTATGGTTTAATTACTTATGAGAATAAATATTTTTCATAAATGCACTCTTTTGTACTTCACTACTACCCTTAAGAGTGAAGGTTTACTTCTACGTAAAACACTTATTAAGTTTCTGTCACGTCAACTCAACGATCAACCAGTAATGTCGGCAACTACTGTCAGGCTTTGACAATAATATATATATAAATATATATATCATGGAGAAATCAACTAACTATGTTATTTCCTAAAATATAGAGCTTTGTATAATTTTGTATTTCGTTTTGCTTTTTGAGGAATAAGGAGCGAGAAATTCGAAATTAATAGTGTATTACAAAGAGAAATATTACTCATATTAAATATTATGAACTTAGATTTTCTGCTTGAGGCAAAATGTTTATAATTTACATAAAAGTTATTATTTTGGATGAAAGGGCTACTCTGAAACATATTTTTTATATGGATCTTCCTAAATCCAACTGAAGTGAATTTAAATTTCGGAAATATTTTTCCCAGGAATTTATCCAATTATTTCGAGGGTGAAAAAGAAACTTTTAGCGGATCGGAATGCTTCTCCTTATTTATAAAATTAAAAGTTTCCAAGTGCCCAGTATTAAAGAGCGACTATAAATATAGTTCATATACATTTTTTTAAATTTACATTCAAAGCCCTGGGTTGGAGTTTTATGATTGTTACGAAAATTCGTAGGAGGGAATAATATACAACTGATTTTCCTTACGCTGTACATTTTCCGCATCTCTCAACTGCATTTAAAATCACATCATCCAGTTTTGAGCCCAGCTACCATGCCTCTGGGATTCAAGGCTCAGCTGGGGTATAAAAAAACACATACCAAAAATAAACCATCCACAGGAATTACAGAGCAAGATTTAATTAACTGTATTCTCAGCTGAGTCACGTTGCGAGCACAGCCTGTGACTTTTAAAACAAATCTCTTAATTGATACTCTGGTAATTCTCTCGAGAGAATCCACTTCTTCCTGGGCTAAAGCCAAGAGTACAATCATATTAGCTATGCATTTGTGGAGGAACTGTTTAAATGCTTTTTGCGGGTTTCGCCTTAAGGAAGTACTCCTTTACTATTCAAGAATTATTATTCATCACATTTTTAGACCTCAGCTCGTGAATAACATCAATTTTCATTCCTAAAAGTTTATAAATGCTCGTATATATACATGCACTCCCTCCCCACACACATAAATATGTAAAAAAAATCAAAAAAGAAAATCTCTTTTTTAATTGTTCAATGTTTTTGTGACATACATTTTGTGTATAGTTCAGTGGAACTAAGTAACACCCACATCCCTCCAACAATTTAATCGATTTTAGCACATTTCCCTTTAGGGAAATCAGCTATTGAGGTCGAACTCATGACGCGATTATCGAAAAAATGTCTTCAGATGTCCAACAATCCTACCCAGGAAATGATAATAATGATGTCTATTCTAAATTATACACACACTCACATATATATACATACTAGCGGCCCTGACAAACGTCCAGCATGATATTTCAAGTGATTAGGATATTAAATTTAATAATATATGATTAAAAGAAAAGCTACTTTTAATAACACAAAAAACAACTTTTGTTGTGTGTACGTTTACCTAAAAACAAATAGAAAATGAAATATCGCGAATTTTTCATTCAGGCCTCCCTTATAACCCCCACTCCCGTTCGAATCTAAGAAATGTAATGTAGATTATAATCATAGAAGATTTAATGCTAATTTACATATACAGTTTTGTTAAGTTCGGTTAAATCGTTAGTGTCCAATAAAACTGTTGGCTCCCACTTAATGTTTTAGTGTATATCTCGTTTATACTTTGTTATACGACGAAAGTGAATATAACAAATGTTACTCTAAATTAAAAAATAAACACCTTTTATCCTGTGCATATTTGCCTAAAAACCAATAGGAAAGGAATTATCGCTATGTTTAATGATAGGCCTCCCTTACAACTCCCACTCCTGCTCAACCTGCCGGGCTGATTTGTAAATCTAAACCATCCAGGGGCGTCACCAAAACGCATACACAAATTCATTCAAATTGGTCCAGCCGTTTAGGAGGAGTTCAGTGACATACACACGTACAGTAGAATTATATATATAAAGATATATACTTGACTATTACCGCTTAGCTGTCGTAATTATTTTTTAATCTTTACCAAACTCGATATATAATCGTTTGATGCGAAACTAAGGGACAAGTTGATTGAAATTGAACCAATTCGAAAATATTTACAAGAACTCAAGATATTTCTGTCATTATACGTCGTATCAAAACATGTTAGCCGATTTCTCTTAAGGGAAATCAGCAATTGAGGTCATACTCATGACGCGAGTTTCGAAAAATTTCTTCAAATGTCAATAACCGAGATATTTGCATTTGTATTCTGCATTGGCCGCCAGGAGTGAGCTGTTTGGTACTTTCAGAAGAGAGCTTTGGCGGCCGTTTTCGTAACTATTCGTCCCTCGTGTATAAGTTTAGTGATCCCTTACTACTTACTACACTTGTTATTGGGCAGATTTCTCTATTGTAAAACTTCACGTGGGAAATCTGCTTAGTTTACGCAGCCCCTGCGTGAAGGACTTTTATATAACCAATCTTATTGCAAATAAAATGCACTATAAATATTGTTATATACATGTATTCCCTATCTTTTATATTAACGGGAATATTTGCATTTTTTAGTTTTCAGCCTTTAGTAAACCCCTGGTTTACTTGGAATAGTGGTGGTTAGGAGAGAGGAAATTTGAAAATTAATATATGTCCATTGTTATAGAACTAATCTTGTTAAGCTATTGGTGCTCCATACATGTTATCGTAACTCAAGTAATAAACGAGTTATTTGTACTTTTTTGATTTCAGCCTTCAGTAACCCCCCCCCCCCCCCACAAACACACAACCCTTTTACTTATAGTTTTTTCTTCTTCATATAAATAGAGAATATGTGGTGAGATGAGATTACATGTGTGCTGTACCAGCACGTGGGAAATGTGGAACCCCCTACTCATAATAGCAACACAACGATCTATTCGTTGAGTACATATAATTACTTGTAATTTCCTACAATTACACAATGTTTAAAACAAGGAAGTAAGCCTATATCGTTATTAGAAAATGAGCAGATAATATAATAAATTAAAGTAAATTATATTGTAAAAAGTATGCAATTTAATAAAAGTAGGATGCATAATTATGATTAATTATTATTTTTATTGAATCAGAGCAGTAAAATCTACGTATCGAAAAAATGAATTTTTTAGCATAATGTAGTTGGTAATTCATTTAAAAAATAAAGAAATTTGCTTTTTTTTTAATTTTGATTTTTTTTTTCGTTACGTAATTCAGAAATGAAGTTGGACCGGTAAAAAGATTTTTTTCATTCTTGTGAATTATTCATGTAGTGAAAATCATTCACCTTTTAGCAGATATCCCTTAAGGAAAATCAGCTATAGAGGTTGTACTCATAACGCGATTTTCGAAATTTTTCTTCAAATGTCCATCGATCCTTCGATTGATAATATATATATCTTATCTATCTATATATTTGTCTGTTACCACTCTAGCAATTTTTATCTTATCGTTATCAAACTTGATATATAATCGTTTTATACAAAAAGAAAGATCAAGTTCGTTAATGGCTGAAATCAGACCAGGGGGGGGGGTTAGAGGGGGAGAATTTCGAAAATTCTTAATATCTCCGTTATTATGCGTCGGATCGAAACATTATGTAGAACCAATCTTATTGCAAATGTAATGTTCTATAAATGATGTTATGTACATTTTTTCACTATCTTGATTATTTACTGAGATATTTGCATTTTTTAGTTTTCGGTCTTCAGTAAAGCCCCACTCCTACTCATCTCATATTTTCAATATTCTATTATGTTATGAAGGACTTTATTTGAAGCTTAAATACCAAATATTGTCCTCATTGAACTTTTAAGTTTTGAGATAATGCAAATACGTGGCTCACGGGGGAAATCTGCTTAGTTAACGCAGCCCCTGCGTGACGGACTTTTTTAACTCACTGGAAATGTTTTCCTCGTTTACTGATAGGCATGTTATGAGCTAAGCATTCAAATAATTTTAATTAGCATACTTTGCTCTTTCATGAAACAATTTTTTTCAACGGATTTTTCTTTCCTTTTATTAACAATTTCCATAAATTCTACAATTATTTTAAAGGCTTAAATTTCTACCATAGAAAAAATATATCCTCGACTAAGGAAGAGTACCCCCATGGATGTCTATTTTGCTACACAGGTTCTGGATCAACATCTTAGGACAGTTTCTATGATTTTACAGGAGTCCTGTCTATATTTAGCAGATTTCCCTTAAGGGAAATCAGCTATTGGGGTCGTACTCATGACGCGATTTCCGAAAAATGTCTTCAAATGTCCATCGATCCAACCCCGGAGATGACGAAAATGAGGTCCGTGCAAAATTGCGACCGCTAGAGCGTTAACAGACAAATATATATATTTGTCTGTTAACGCTCTAGCGGCCGCAATTTTTGTTTGATCGTTACGAAACTCGATATTTAACGGTTTTATGTAAAAAGACAGATCATGTTCGTTAATGGCTAAAATCGAATTAGAGGGAGGGGGGTTTAGAGGGGAGGATTTTTGAAAACTCAAAATATCTCCGTTTTTATGCATCGGATCGAAATATTGTATAGAACCAATCTTATTGCGAATTAAATTTACTGTACATATTGTTATGTACATTTATTTTCTATCTTGAGTATTAACCGAGATATTTGCATTTTTATGAAGTCTGTGGACGGGTATAGTTCGGATTAGGTCGGCCATTTTCGGCTCAGGTGTAAGCTTTTTCTAACCTTACCTGTCATTTCTAACCTTACCTTACCATCGTTACTTTGTGAGATTTACGCAAATTCGTTCTGTTCATCCCCCCCCCCCCTTTCTTTAGTTCTTGGACTACTAAAATTCCAGATATTAAAATATAAATTATTCTTACAATTCAGAAGCCGTTTCAGTTGGGAATTTATTTTAATTAACTGAAAGATTTCTCATTACCGTTTGTATTTAATCACGGTGGTGTTGTGTTACCAGTATGTAGATTTCTCTATTGTATAACTTCACATGGGAAATCTGCTTAGTTTACGCAGCCCCTGCGCGACGGACTTTTAGTTGAATAAAACGTCCGTCACGCAGGAGCTGCTTAAACTAAGCAGATTTCCCACGTGAAGTTTTACAGTAGAGAAATCTGCCCAATAACAACTGTAGTAGTAGGAAACCTCTACTAGGTTTAGAGGGACTAATAGTTACGGAAACGACCGCCAGAGCTCCGAACATAGCCGACTCCTGCCGACCACACGTAGAATACAAATGCAAATATCTCTGTTAATATTCAAGATACAGAATAAATGTATTGAACAATATTTATAGTAACTTTAATTTGCAATAAGGTTTATTTTATAAAAGTTTTTGGTCCGACGTATAGTAACGGAGATATTTCAAGTTTTCGAAAATCCTTCCCTCTAAACCCCCCCTTCCCACTGGTCCGATTTCAGCCGTTAACGAACTTGATCTTTCTTTTTACATAAAACGACTTAATATCAGGTTTGGAAACGATCAAACAAAAATTGCGACCGCTAGAGCGGTAACAGACAAATATATATATATATATATATATATATATATATATATATATATATATACATACAGTTTTGAACGGACATCATTTTCGTCATCTCCTGGGTAGGATCGATGGACATTTGAAGAAAAATATCGAAAATTCCGTCATGAGTACAACCTCAATAGCTGATTTCCCTTAAGGGAAATCTGCTAAAACGTTCTTCACGCAGAAGCTGCGAAAGTAAGCAGATTTCCCTTGTAAACATTAACCATAGATAAATCTCTATACTGGTAACACAACGCTACAGTGAGTATTAAGAGAACAAATAAGTACCAGTGGTAATAAGAAATCTTTCAGTCAATTTTACTGACCTCCCGAAAGGAAGCGTCCGAAATGTACCTATACAGGTTTGCCAACCTCTCACCGGGGAAAAACAATTACTGAAATATATTAGAATATTACATATTAATTTTATTGAAAACTATTTACTACATCTAGTCATTTATAATGAATCAGAATGATTTTTAACTCAATCAATCAATTTCAGTAGTTCGAGAACTTAAGACGGGGTGGGGTCACCAGAACATATTTCCATACATTTCGTATAATAAAGATCTCTTGAAAACCAATATTTGGTGTTAAAGCTTTGAATAATGTGCTTTATTATATAATAGTTTCTGTAACATGAGTAGAAGTGGGGAGCGGTGAAGACTAAAAAATAAAAAATGCAAATATCTCGGTTAATATTCAAGAAAGAGAATAAATTAATGTAACAATATGTATAGCAAATTTAATTTGCAATAAGATTGATAAGATTGGCAATATGGAAGTTTTAGGTCCGACGTATAGTAACGGAGATATATCTAATTTTCAAAATTCTCCCCCTCTTACCACTCATCCACGTCCGATTTTAGCCGTTAACGAACTTGTTCTTTATTTTTTATGAGACGCTTATATATCGAGTTTGGTAACGATAAACCAATAATTGCGACCGCTTGAGCAGTAACAGACACACACACACACACACACACACACACGACCTATATTACATACCGCGCATACCGATAACTCAACCAATAGTCATTAGCAATTGCTATACATGTGCAAGAAGGGTTTATCTGTTATCACAGTACAATGATACATATAGGCCGTAAAAGATAAAGTGATGAGCGTACAATACGTGTATGAACAAATTAAAAAGTCCGTCACGCATGGGCTGCGTAAACTAAGCAGATTTCCCACGTGAAGTTATACAATAGAGAAATCTCCATACGAGAGCCGATCAGTCACGTCAAACGGCCGAACTAGCTTTTGGCGGGAAAATCACTCTCATTCGTTATCCGCCCACATTTAATAAAAATGCAAATATCTCTGTTAATATTCAAGATAGAGAATAATTATATATAACAATATTTATAGTAGATTTAACTTGCAATAAGATTAATTCTATACAATATTTCGATGCAACGTATAGTAACGGAGATATTTCAAATTTTTGAAAATCCCCTCTAACCCCCCCCCCTCCCACTTCTCCGATTTTAGCCATTAACAGAACTTGATCTGTCTTTTTACATAAAAAGTTTAAATATCGAGTTTGGTAACGATCAAACAAAAATTGCGACCGCTAGAGTGTTAACAGACAAATATATATATATATATATATATATATATATATAAAAAATTTCGAACGGACCTCATTTTCGCCATCTCCTGGGTAGGATCAATGGAAGTTTGAAGAAATTTTTCAAAAATTGCGTCATGAGTACGACCTCAATAGCCGATTTCCCTTAAGGCTGATATATATATATATATATATATATATATATATATATATATATATATATATATATATCTGTTACCGCTCTAGTTGTCACAATTATTGTTTAATCGTTACGAAACTCGATATTTAGTCGTTTTATGTAAAAAGAAAGATCATGTTCGTTAATGGCTGAAGTCGAACGAATGGGAGGATGGTTTAGAGGGGAATTTTCGAAAATTCGATATATCTCCGTTAACATACGTCGGATCAAAAAATTATATAGACCAATCTTAGTGACTATATATTGTTATATACATTTATTCTCTATCTTGAATATTAACCGAGATATTTGAATTTATCAGTTTTCATCCTTCAGCAAACCCCCCACTTCTACTCATGTTACATAAACAATACTCTATTATATAATTAACTACATTATTCGAAGCTTACATATCAAATATTGTATTCAAGAGACCTTTATTATACGAGATACTTGCAAATATGTCCTGGTGACTCCCGCCTTAAGGTCGTGGATTTTTAAAATTTAATTGATTGAGATAACAAATATTCTGACTCATTATTAACTACAGTACTAGATATTGTAAATAGTTGTCAATAAAATTAATATTTTATATTCTGATATATTTCAGTAATGGTGTTTCTTTCCGGCGTGAGGCGGGCAGGCCTATTTAATTACATTTCAAACGTTTCCTGTCGGCAGGATATTTAAATTGCCTCAAACATTTCTTATTTCCGTTTGTATTTTTCACTTAATATTCACGGTGATGTTGTGTTAGCAGTATGTAGATTTATCTATTACTATACTTCCCGAGGGAAATCTGCTTATTTTACGCAGGCCCTGTGTGACGGGTTCTTTTTGTTTTCGGACAGTTTGGGAAGGAACGGATAAGTTCACAAAAAGTCTCTTCTTTGGAAAGTCATCTATAATCTGAATCTGAAATACTTCATCCTCGTCGAGATCTCCCGAATGCACTATTTCGTCATTACTTGCATTCCTCATGGTTTATTTTTTTCTGAGGGCATACTGAACTGAAATGGTTCAGCTTCTTACGCATAAAGCATGTTTTTAGCAGATTTCCCCTAAGGGAAATCAACTATTGAGGTCGTACTCATGACGCGATTTTCGAAAAATTTCTTCAAATGTCCATCGATCCTACCCAGGAGATGACGAAAATGAGGTCCGTTCAAAATTCTCTCTCTCTCTCTCTCTCTCTCTCTATATATATATATATATATATATATATATATATACATATATATATTTGTCTGTTAACGCTCTAGCGGTCGCAATTTTCGTTTGATCGTTACCAAACTCGATATTTAAATGTTTCATGCAAAAATAAAGATCAAGTTCGTTAATGACAGAAATCGGACCAGTGGGAGGGGGGGGGTTTAGAGGGGAGGATTTTCGAAATATCTCCGTTACTATACGTCGGGTCAAAAAAGAGTATAGAATCAATCCTATTGCAAATTAAATTTACTATAAATAATGTCATATACATGTATTCTGTATCTTGTATATTAACCGAGATATTTGCATTTTTCTGTTTTCAGCTTCTGAGATGAGATCGGCTAACTTCGGGTCAAGTCGTGAGTTTCCGTCAAGAGCTAGTTCGGGCTGTTCCCGTAACTGTTTAACTCTCTATTCTGCAATTTCTCTATTGTAAAACTTCACGTGGGAAATCTGCTTAGTTTACGCAGCCCCTGCGTGACGGACTTTTCTATAAGCTGGACAGTTGGTAGCGCCTCTATTATGCTGACCGCCACAAAAACGGCCGATGTTAGGGAGTGAATATTATAGTGAAAGATTTATATATATCTTATATTTATATCTCTGTTATATTTATACCTCTTTGGAATTGTAAGATATAGGTTAGGTGTAAAAACATATGTTTTGTAGATACACAAGATAGGTTTTTGTTTCCTGACTCATGAGTTGAAGAATGAAGAGACGCATTCTGATTAAGCATTCTAAACCTTTTTTTTTTGTGCTTAAGAACAGTTATAATTCAAAACATACTAGGTTTCTTTATTTCTGATTGGTGCTAGCATTGGTTGTTGAGGGTGGCAGACATTTTGGCCGTGGTATAGCCCAAGAGAGTATGCGGTATTTACCTGGATTTATAGTGATGCGATATAGAGTGCTTTCCCCTACCTCTAGCCCACCTCATCCATTCATCATAGTCCTCTTCCACGGATTATGGCATCTTAGTGCAATTTACATATACAACAAACATAATGGCTTCATCTAAATAACAAACCGAGTACTGCAAAAATTTATATTTTTCAGTAGGCGAGTAATAGGTAATGATATAGAGTAAATTACTTAATTTTATATTCTGGATGGGGCAAACTAAGGTACAGGCATTACACCTGTAGAACTGTCAATTTCTATAAGTGTTTACCTATATTTTAAGAACTGCCGACCTCTCACCGGAAGGAAAAGCACTTACTGAAATATATCAGAATATAACATATTAATTTTATTGAAAACTATTTATTATATCTAGTACTCTATTTTATAATGAACCAGAATAATTTCTATCTCTACCAATCAAATTATTGTACTTCAAGAACTTAAGACGGGGGGGGGCGAGGGTCATCAGCACGTATTTGCATGTATCTCAGATTATAAAGGTCTCTTGAAAACAATATTTGGTCGTTAAGCTTAGAATAATGTGATTTATTATATAGCAGAGTATTGTTTCTGTAACATGATTAGAAGTGGGAGCTTTCCTGAAGACTGAAAACTGAAAAACACAAATATCTCGGTTAATACTCAAGTATGGGAACGGAAATATTTCGAATTTTCGAAAATCCAATATATATATATATATATCTGTTAACGATCTAGTTGTCGCAATTTTTGTCTAATCGTTACAAGTTCGTTATTGGCTAAACTCCGACCAGTGAAAAGGGGGGTTTAGAAGAAAAGAATTTCAAAAATTTTAAATATCTACGTTATTATTTGTCGGATCAAAAAATTGTGTAGAATCAACCTTATTGCAAATGTAATGTTCTATAAATATTGTTATGTAGGTTTTTTTCACTATTTTGATTATTAACGGATATATTCGCATTTTTCGGGCTTCAGTAAAGCCCCACTCGTATTAATGTCATATTAAGAATAAGCTGTTATATTATGTAATACTTTATTTTATTTACTTTATTTGAAGCCTGAATACCAAATATTCTTCTATGTATTGAACATTTACTTTTTGAGATGTAAATACATGTGGAAAACTGCTAAGTTATCGCAGCCCCTGCGTGACGGAATTTTTTGTTTATGACTTTAGTCAGACAAGAAGAGTAGGCATTTAAAGAAAGAGCAAAAATATTTAAGGGTTATTTAAAGAAAGTACAAAAATATCTTTGATTGAAATTTGTGTATAAACTATTTAGCTGTTAACGTAACTCTCTACTACGGTATTGTAGTTCTTTTCAAGTCTATATTCTTTATTAAAGGGATTTTGTTCATTTTCCGTTTCTAGCTTTAAGTACATCCCAACTGCAGCTCATACTCTGATGTAAATTATATCAGTAAGGTTCTCATATTCGGTTCAAGTTCCAAGTCCTTTTAACGTTGTGTTATACAATGGGATAAAAGAAGAATAAAATATGGGATACAGAACATAGCAAATGTAACTGCTTACATTACGCAGCATTATAATATAACATATATAATTATGTTTCATTCAAAATATAAGATATAAAAAGTTTTTTTATTCTTTTTGAAGAAAATATTAAAAATTGGTATTTACAAGAGAGAATTTATTGTGCCAGCCATAATTTTTTGCTTGAACTGCCCTTTCTCTATTTACCCATGTAACGGGATAAGCATAAATGAAAGGGAGTTTCTAAATCTGCAGGCAAAAAGATGGCTTCACCCATTGTCTCTGAAGACTGGGGTTGACGGAACCCTCGACCAACAAAAACCACACCGTTATCAAACACAACCATTAATCCTTATCAATAGCAGATATTAAGCCAACCAATAACCTTCGCGTGGAAATATTTTATCAATAAATAATACTTAAATACTTTGAAAAAAACAATGTTATTATTATGGCACATTGATATTATGACATATATACCCCAATCAACTATTTTTTGAAGTAAAAACATTCCTTTCTTACATGTTTGTGCTGTTTAAAAACCTGAAAAAAATAAACCTTGTCAAGACAAAAATACGATTGTTGAATTCTTATACCATACGGGTATACTCGTGACACTGTGCGATCGTGGGAAATTCCAAAGCCATGCTAGGTAATTAAGGCCAGTTTGCTAGTTAGTCATCTCATTATAAAAATCAATTTTTGACTAGTGACTGAAAAAATTAAACTACCCGCCTGATCCTCGCCATGTATTTTCATTTTAACTGATTGGAATTGAAACTTGAAAATCCTACAGCTGGTGAATGCGATTGTGACTTTGTGGCCCCTCAAACACTACAAGTACTGGAATTTCAACATAATTGCTCTGTTTGTTCACAGTCTTGTCTCTGATTTATGCTATGAACAAATATTCAAATTTGTTGTTGTTAAGTCCTACAGGCATATATTGAATTCCATTCGCCAGCGAGTCCAAATGAATAATACACCAATAATGCCAGCTGATTGATTTGAAGCTATTTGCTTTGAGTCTGCTTGTAGAACCTGATCATATGTTTGCCCTCCTCATTAAACACTAATAGGACGCTTCGTTAGAACCGGAGGGAAAGAGAACTGATTTAACAGTATTAATTTTGCAGTCATTAGCAACTTGTACGAGCTATGAAATCAGTTCAAAACGAAAATAAAATAACGGAAAAAGCTATTGACATATATAATTAGTGAAATAAACTGTGAATACTGTTCAGTCGTGTATTACCACTTACTTAGTTTATTAATCAGTCGCTTCCACTATTCTCATTTAAACTCCTTCATTAGCGGTCTCCGGCTCTTTAAATGTTTGTAGTTCAATAACCGGCCGTACATCAGGAGGTCGCCGTAGGCGGTGGCCAAGATAGGAAACTGCAGCGCTGGTGTACAGGCTTGATCGTTGGTTTGAGGCTGGGCAGCCTTATTGGTTCTGTGTCCGCACATGGTTGTTTCTGCTCCGCAAAATTCAATTTTTTCGGCTCTCACAGCGATTTTACAAAGAAAGGATCTCTCCGCATCGATGATAGAGGCCTCCGCTATCATTCTGCACCTGTTAGAAGAAGGAATCTGATGTGGAACACAGATAACACTGGAAGGAAAGTCCACCTCAGGAAAAGTATATTTTCATCAAAGGTACCTCTTTCTTTTAATATAATGCTTTTACTATTATCGACGTTCACCATCGAATGAGTACTCATGATAAAGGACATTTCTCATTATTGGCATTGTTGTGTGTTACGAGGGGTAGTGCGCAGCATTTTGAAAAGTGACTTTATTTTCTTCTTTTTGACAATCAAAGGTTTCCCGCTATTACTAGTGCATTTAAATGATTAATTTCATTCATTATCTAGTGTATATAAAGTATTGGCTTGCCGTTAAAGTTTACAAACTTAATAAAGGGGTTATTTTTCTTTCTATGTTTTACAGCCCTCTTTAATAAAGTTAAAATTTCTTTGTTTTTATAACAGATTTATTAATAGGTGTTAATGTTTATTTCATTAGTTTTAAGGCTAGTTCCTAGATTAGTATTCTTTTACAGGTTTCAATTGTTTCAAATCATTATCATTTTGTTCTAACCTCTCAGAAGGTTCATTAATATAAAATTTCTGTATATACTATAATTTATTCAATATATTTCGACTCTTTGGAGAACTCAAATAGTGGCTTGGTATAATCAAGGTGAGGAAATTATCTCTTTTATTTATCTCAGTTTTATCTCAGTCTAATGCTTTCTTATTATTAACACAGGAAGGTTTTCTTCAGAACTAAAGATGTACTTTATATGCGCAGAAAAATCTATTTATTCAATAACTTATTACATTCATGCTTTGAAGTTAATTATGTTATCAGAGCATGTGCAACGTTATCTGAAAGCCTTTTAGCAGCCACATATACCTTTGTTAGTTTCAACCGATAGAACCAACCATTTCTAAAAGAAGTGTTCACCCTCATCTATAACCTTTGCAAGAGAATGGTTGCTATTTTAGCTACAAATACTCGTCTAGGAAGCAAAGCTTTTGTATGCTACATATATTGTCTGTACTGCATACGTATATAACTATTAAACCATTTTCGTTTATTGCAATTAAATTACTATAGTTTCGATAACTCCATACACTCTCATGTACTACGCTTTATAGAAATGTCTTTATCATAGGCGTTACACGATACATTATGTTACATTGGCTATAGTTCTTAAAACTATCTAAAGCCCTGATACATTCAATAATGTTATTTATTAACGCCCACTTTGTGCTACTAAGGTTCATTGGGACGGGTTATCTGTAGGTCACCAGGGCGGGAGCCAGGGTGGGACTTAGGATTATATTTAATAAGTTTGTCACTAAATAAATTCCTATTATCTATGTTATATTATAGGCGAACTACTGTCCGACAGTAGCCAATTTATAGATGATGTTTTTAAGTATTTAAGAAATATTAGGTTATTTGATGAAATATAAAAGCTATTATTTACGATTATGAAAGTTGTATATAGCATGCACTGTACGTGGAATATAAGTTTAACTATTTATTTCAGTTTTTATTTTAATATTTTTTTTGTTTATTTTTAGTTTTTTCCCCTCATATTGTAAATATACTAACAATTTATAATTAGTTTTGTCCATTCTATTTATTTAGTACATTTGTAAAATTTAGCTGTGTAAAAATTTTTTATATTTACTTAAACTTGTAAAATTATATTCTAACATGCTAAAGATGAATCGCCATTGTAGCGGCATCTTATATAAATAAATACAATAATATTCCCCATGTTAGTTAGAATAGATCTCACGACTCTAGGTTTACCAAGACAAACTCCATATCTCTCATGGCCAACATGAGCTCCCTATATTTTCTATATATAAGTAGTCAGGTATAGAATAACTAAAGTAATAATCACATTTTCTCTTTGAATCTAAGTTATATACTGTCTTTAGTAGATAAATAGATCATATTCACATTTTTCTCTTTTTTGGGGTATCATTTTCAGGAAATTATCCTGAAACAGTCAAACATTTTAGCTTTCTATTTCAATGTAATTATCCGTTTTGAACTTTTCTGAACCCATTTTGGCTGGTTTCAGCTTGACGTCAGTTCGCATATAGCATAATTCAACTACGGCTAGCTTTAGAATGTTGAAATTACGTATTTATGATTGTCGTAAAATGTAGTTGTGTATCTCCCCCATTTATTGAAACTGCCCAAGACAGTTTAGAGGCAACTGCAATATATACTCGTAATATCATATAACAAAAGTCCGTCATGCAGGGGCTGCGTAAACTAAGCAGATTTCCCACGTGAAGTTTTAGAATAGAGGAATCTCCATACGAGAGCCGAACAGTTACGGCCGAACTAGCTTTTGGCGGGAAACTCACTCGTCCGTTACCGACCCACATTTCATAAAAATGCAAATATCTCGGTTAGTATTCGAGATAGAGGATAAATGTATAGAACAATATTTATAGTAAATTTAATTTGCAATAAGATTGGTTCTATACAATCCGACGTATGGTAATGGAGATATTTCGATTTTTTTTAAATCCCCCCTCTAAACCCGTCCACTCCCACTGGTCCGATTTTGCCATTAACGAACTTCATCTGTATTTTTCGCGTCATGAGTACTACCTCAATAGCTGATTTCCCTCAGAAGAAGCAGAGAAGAAAACTGTAAATTATCCGTAGCTATTAGATAAAATAGATTTGCATCAGATCTTTTTACTTCCTTCTAAGAAGTACTAGTGTATTTTAATCGCAAAATCTTTGGTCTTAACATTTCAAAGTAATTATCTGTTTTGTCCTTCTCTGACCAACTACAGCTTGACGTGAGTTAGTTGCGTAGGTATGTAGGTACGTTTGCGTAACTGCAAAACGGACGGACTTAGAATGATGAACTTTTATATTTAGGACTCATATGGCATCTTGTTGTGCCATTTCTTTTTATCGAAACCTATGCTGGCTACGTGGATGGAGGGGGACTTTAGAGAGAGGGAAAATTAAAAAAAAAAAAAAAAAAAGAATTTGTCCGTACTTGTTATGCCACAAAAGAATTGTAAACGATCTACGCATGTACACATGCACACACACACACACACACACACACACACACACACATATATATATATATATATATATACATATGTTTACTCTAATATGAATATTAACCGAAATATTTGAATTTTTAGTTTTCCTCCTTTGACTCCTGCTGATGTCGTATTAGCAATAACCTGTTATATCATGAAACAATTTGTTCAAGAAGTTTAAATACCAAATATTATTTCCAAGAGACCTTTATTATGAGAGATTTGTTGCTTGATCAACGTCACATTTTTGTTT
Source organism: Riptortus pedestris (assembly GCA_019009955.1). Lineage (NCBI taxonomy): Eukaryota > Metazoa > Arthropoda > Insecta > Hemiptera > Alydidae > Riptortus > Riptortus pedestris. The sequence continues at coordinate 39,074,160 of CM032231.1, forward strand.
CGAAAATATTTAGTTGATCTCTACCATATTCTATATTTAACTTTATTATTATACAATAAAGATCATATTAGTTAATAGCTGAAATCGGGGGTGGAAAAAGGGGAGTGGATTTGAAAATTCAAAATATCTCCGTTCTTATGAATTGGATCTCGAAAATATCATATAACCAATCTTGTTCAACTATTGATGTTCTACAATTACAGTTCTATACATTTTCTCGTAACTCAAGTATTAAGCGAATTATTCGGGCTTTCTTTTTCTCAGCCATCAGTTTCTTTTTTTACATAGAAATAAAGAATATGTGGTGAGAGGAGATCACAGGTGTGTTAACCATCACATGGAAAACTAGCATGATGGACTTTTTTTTATCATTGTCATCGTTTAGTACAAACAATTATACGGCACTTACGAGTAGTTTATAAACCGGGAAAGGGAAAAGGTTCAGGCAGAATAAAAACAAGATAAATAAAATACCTTTTAAACATTATTTGTTACTGAAAATACCATTCTATTCCGTTACATATTTTAATGGAATTTAGCCACACAAAAAATATGTGGCGAGAAGGGGGGGGGGCGCATGAGCCAATATATTTCTCGTTAAAAAATCCCCTTAGTCCAGGTGTGGGGGGGCCGGCGCAGGTGGCTTTACTCCCGAACACTATTAATAAATCTTGGGGGCATTTTTCATTAGGGCATCTTCTAATTTATCGCTTCCACCCCCGTTATCTCCGCCAACCGTGTCCCTACATCTCTCCACAATTACCAAAATTAAAATTCATAAAATATGTCTACTGGATTTTTTTTTTTCGGTAGGCCTCTTTCAATTTTTCACTTAGTGCTATGAAGGGGTAAAATTATAACGCGTTTATTAAACGCTAGTCAACAAGACAAACAAACGAGAAACTTGAAAAAAAAATGTGGAAATTAAAAAACACAAAATGAATATCTCTTTCATATTGAAATTGATTATACATGTCTCTTTCAAACGCAAGTCTAACTAAATTTTTTAAAAAATCCGTCACGCAGGGGCTGCGTAAACTCAGCAGATTTCCCACGCGAAGTTTTACAATATTGAAATCTGGCTAATAATAACCGTAGTAGTAACCAATTCACGAGGACGAATAGTTACGGAAACGGCCGCACTAGCTCTCGGCGGAAAGCCCCGAACATTGCAGATTCCTGCCGACCACACACACAATACAAATGCAAATATCTCGGTTAATATTCAAGATACAGAATACATGTATAGAACACTATTTATATTGACTCTATATAATATTTCGATCCGATGCATAATAACGGAGATATTTCGAATTTTCAAAAATCCCGTTCTAAGCCCCTCCTCCCCCTGGTCCGATTTCAGCCATTAACGAACTTGATCTTTCTTTTTACATAAAACGATTAAATTCCGAGTTTGGTAACGATCAACCAAAACTTGCGACCGCTAGAGCGTTAACAGACAAATATATATATATATGTATATATATATAATTTTGAACGGACCTCATTTTCGTCATCTCCTGGGTATGATCGATGGACATTTGAAGAAATTTTTCGAAACTCGCGTCATGAGTACGACCTCAATAGCTGATTTCCCCTAAGGGAAATCTGCTAAAAATTGTCCCCAAAAAAGAAATGTCGGCGACTGAGCTGGCTGGTAGAGGTGCATCATTTAAATAAGGATAAGAAGGTTACACACCTCCATTTTTAAAAATTCTTCATTTTTCTCCATCTCCTTTCCATTCGTTTGTTCTGTTAATTTAATATTTATTTATAATATGTTGTTAATTTATGTTCATATCATTTTTCTCAGCCTATGTATATGTTTTGCAGGTGGCTAGTTTTAGTTTAATTTTTATCATTTGCACAAACTTAAAATCATTCCATCGCTCTGGCTTTATATTAAAAAGTATTAAGTTGTGTTTAAATGTATATTTGTTTTAATTTTTTTTAAATCTTTACTATTGTATAGACTTGTTACCTTTCACATTACTTGTATTATTTGTTTATTTATGTTTTTGAAATATTTATGAATCATGTCTATTTATTAGGTCCCGGTGCAGTGAAGATGGAAAACATTTTAAGAATGGAGGTGTGTGACGTTATCTTTCTGTAAATATCTATGAATTTGTTTTATGATTTAACTTACTGCCTCCTCTTATGACATCCCAAGAAATAAAAGGGGCACCCCGTTAGAACCAACTGCATATTACACTATCTCTTTAAAAAGCTAAAATATTGCCTTTTATTCACAAAATAAAATAAGGTTATTAGCTCATTTCCTGCAAAATGTTCGAAGTGGTAATACCCTATGAAATACGCGAGGACGCAGGTTTACTGAGGTACAATCATCTGTTTTTGCTCTACAAATATTTCAGATTTATTCTGATTATTTCCCATTTGCACTTTATTAAAAAAACTTTCACGTTAATGGAGAGATAAAAGAAAAATAACGTTTCGTAGAAAAGATCTGCTCTAGTGCTCAAGAATACATTTAATTTGATTTTAATTAATGATTTCCCATTAAAAAGGAAAAGAAGACAAACTAAGTTTCCAGAGCTAATCTTGGGAAAGTTGATATTTTGTAGATTAAGAAAGACAGAGGGAGGAGAAGGGACCCTTTGTCTTTCTTGCATTTGAGTAAGCCATTTTCTGCTTTCTATTCCATTTTCATTCACTTTATGCAGTTCATTTCTAATTAAGGATAATTTCAAATGGATTACTCAGACTAATCTTTTACAAGTGGCAATACTTTGTATGTCATATCCCTTAAAAGAGATTAAATTTTATGGCGAAGGTTATTCTCAAGGAAAGACAAAATTCAAACAACCCTCATTGCGTTCTAGCAGTTACTTTAATGTCATATATTCTATTATATTAGCGAATATCATTTTAGACCTTCTTGCTTGAATCATACTGGAATGGGAAAACTCCTTGTATGAGTTACCAAAAATACTAGTACCTAGTTTCATTGAATTAAACTAGGTTTATTTGTTGCAATGAAAATAATCGGGGTAAAAATAGCATAGGATTTACTTCAGTTAACTCTCTTATCATTCCTCATAACTGTGATTATTGGACAGAAATGTTTCAAATATCCATCGGTCCTAAGTAGGAGCAGAGTCCAAAGTAAAGGTGAATTCTGTTTCAAGAAATAAAAGCCCTGCATTTTGAAGACATTCTTCAAGAACTTTAAGACCTACAATTCGTTGAAATCAGAAAAATTAGAAAACCTGGAACAAACAGTTTTCTGATTGCTGAATTTTTTGACTGAGAACATTGCCCATGCGTAGACACATTGGATACATGTCTGTGCCACTTCGAGTTTATATGTCCTAATTTTAAACTTAATATAGTGGTAGCATTGTTTTCAATTATTACAAACCTATTCGTTTCACGACAGCTTTCTCTACACTCATTGCTCTTGAAGATAAAGTATCTAAATCTTGGTTTGCTAATGGTTTCTTTCAATTTTAAAGTTTCTTTCAAATTAGGCTCTGGCTCTGAGGTGGATATATTGCCCGTTAGGTTTGCTAAAGAGGTTAGGATTGATGGTGAAATAGTAGCTCAACCAATAAGACTTGAGGATTCCGGTGGGTTACCTTAAGCATATTGGGGAGGCTACAGCGTTTTTGAGGTATCGCCAAGTTGCGAAGAAGGTTAAATAGGTAATAATAAAAAGCCATGCTACCCCTATATTAAGTTTAAAATTATATGGCAAGCTCTGTCTGCACATATCATAACCTAACAATAACTCTGTCTCAAATACTGACTTCTTGGACATAATGAATCCTGTTGTGATAGAAAACCTACATGCCGGAAATGCTCAGAAGCGAAACATGAAGGTCTTTGCTCAAAACCCCAAGAGCTGCTAATGTGGAAGATAGCACATAACTTCGAGAAAAAAATTATAATATATTTTCACGCATTTGAAAGTAGAAAAACAATAGTAATTGATCAAATCAGCTGTGTAGTGGCAAAAAAGAAATTAGAAATCCAAACAAGAGTCCAAAAAAGTCCGTCACGCAGGGACAGCGTAAACTAAGCAGGTTTCTCACGTGAAGTTTTACAATAGAGAAATTTCACGAGAGCCGAGCAGTCAGGAAACGGCCGAACTAGTTTTTGGCGGGAAAGTCACTCTCGTCCGTTAGCCGGCCAGATTTAATAAAAATTCAAATATCTCGGTTAATATTCAAGATAGAGAATTATTATTTATTAATTTATAGTAAATTTTATTTGCAATAAGATTGGTTCTATACGATTTTTCGATCCGACTTATAGTAACGGAGATATTTCAAATTTTCAAAAATCCTCCCCTCTAAACTCCCCCTCCCGTCCGATTTCAGCCGTTAACGAACTTTATCTTTCTTTTTACATAAAACGACTAAATATCGAGTTTGGTAACGATCAAACAAAAATTGCGACCGCTAGAGCGGTAACAGACAAATATATATAGTTTATATATAAATACATACAGTATATAAAAATAAACAGTTTTGGACGGACCTAATTTTCGTCATCTACTAGGTAGGATCCATGGACATTTGAAGAGAAATTTCGAAAATTCCGTCATGAGTACAACCTCAATAGCTGATTTCCCTTAAGGGAAATCTGCTAAAAAGCAAGTTTAAGTCATAGTACGTGGAAATGATAAAGACCAGTTCAGTAAATTACTGAATATTATTGGGTAGTTAAATCGAAATAATCAATGATGATTGAAATACTCGAAAAAAAAAATTAATTTAACGACCCCACTGCTATAAAAACCCCATTTAAAACATCAAAAATCTGTAAAAGATGACTAAATCTTGCTCAATGAATAAGTTAAAATATAACTGAAGGAAACAAAAAATTAAAAGGAGGTAACCCAAGAGCTAAGAGATAAGAAAATGTTCTAAGGCTGTAAAAAATGTAACTGATTTTTTATTCTTTATATTTATTGTAATTATTGTATTCTATATTTGTTTCATATTATTTTATTCTTTTAATAATTCCGATTTTATTTGCCCCATTTGATTCCCCCATTAAAAATTTTGTTTTAACCGTATACTGGATTACTATCTATTCCATTTTTTCTATTTTCAAAATATCTCATGTCCTAATATTTCAGTGGAATATTAATAATGCCCAAAAAAACTGTGGAGAACTGACCCGACTGATACATCTGAAACGCAGTGAAGTAATGGCATTGCAAAAAACCTTTTTTAAATAAAGAACTTATCCTAGAAGTATCTTTAAATTTAGAAAAGGCATTTGGCATAGTATGTAAAAGGCCCGTTTCATTCCATTTGATAGAATGGGATCTACAAGGAAAAATGTTAAGTTTTATAAAGAATTATCTTTCCAAGAGATCATTCATGCTGAGGATAGGTACAACTCTTTCACATGTATTTTTACTGGAGAATGAACTGTCACAGAGGGAAAACTGAGTACAGCTTTCTTCAGTATTGTAGTTAACTCCTTTCAAAATTTTATCCCAGATCATGTATCTTATTGACTGGAAACTGGCAATCTCGTTATATACATTAAACGCGGACAAAGTTTTTTACAGGTAAAAAAAACCCACAATAAATGAGTTGGAAAAGCAGAGTGAAATTACAGGTTTTAGATTTCCTTATGAAAATGTAAAAACAATGTGTCTTAGCACATTGTTTTTGCAAAGATAGAATAATTCCAACTCCACACAAAATTTTAAAAGACAATGTCATTGAAATTGACAAAAATCAATCTTCATAATATCTGGCTTGGGCTTACACTGCATAGCTGCCTTGGGCTTACATAGGTACTTCATTTAAAAAATATAGTTAATAAGTGCATTGAATCGTTGATCTTATTGAGGATTTTTGGTTACACCCAATGTGGTGCAGAGAGATAAATAATGATTATATTTTACAGTGCGTATACCAGGTCTATTCTCGATTACAGATGTATAGGATATTTATCTGGTAGTCCAACCACTCTAGAACCTCTGGACTTAGCACACAAGACTAAGAATCGGAGCATTTTAATCTAGTCCTACAGAAAGCCTTTGTGCAGATGTTGGAGAACCTCCACTAGTGTACAGGCAATCATGACAAATACGAAACTTATTTTACTGTCAAAAGCATTGAACACAAACTGTGTAATGACATTTTTAAAGAACCCCATTTTTAATAGATAAATCCAAAAACTTACAAAAATAAACCACTTTTTATTCCTACTTTATAAATAAATATTAGGCACCAAAGGAAAAATATTTTTAACATATTTCCTTCTTGGACAATACAAAATTGAAAAGTGAACTAAATTTTAATCAAATATAAAAAGAGCAAATTTTTCTTAACATTTCCTATCAAAAGAGTTTTAAATTCGTTATGGCATACCATCATACACATAATACACTAGTCGCTTATACAGACGATCCAAAACTGACATTGGTACAGGTGCTAAATTCAATATTACTCCCTCTTTCCAATTTTCTTGAAAATGTTAAGATAAATACTGAGCTTCTCTGCTCAGATTCAACAAGCTCATTGCTCTCACTAAGAAAAATACACATCCGGTAATTACAAAAATTGTCTCAGGACATTAAGGAAAACACTATAGTTTTGCTAAGCTAACTAAGACTGTTTAGAAACAAAAAAAAAAACTACTTTAAGCACACAATGTGTGTATTTTAAAGTTGCACAAATAAGAAAACTGGGTTCACTTTGAATGATTCTATTTAAAGAAAAAAAAAAAGTATTTCTTTGAAGAAACATTTTAATAGTGATGTGTAATATTGATGAGACATTGGCCAATTAACTCGTTATTCTTAATTTGTAAATAATTATTTTTGATGTGTATACTTATCTATATACTCCTTTTCACATTTTTTTTGTATACTTTACAGAATTTTAAAAGTTTGATGTGCCGATTTTTCAAATTTTCTAGTGATAAGTGATTCCTCATTTTGGCTTACACGGTCAGTTTTAGATTAGTTTCACAATGACCGCAATATATAGATAATTATAATGTGTTCTTTATTTTTTGAAATTTAAAATAATTTTATTTGTGCATAATAACATAGATTAATTATTGTAAAAGGCAATCAAATGAGGCACCTCGTATTAAGTCATATGATTTGAATTTAAAAGGATTTAGAGTGTCTATGGAGTTTACTTGACACTGTTCTAAGGATTTAGTAACCTGTGAAACACTCTTTATTTACCATTCTAAGCAACTTGTCATTCCCAAGTAATGTTCCAAAGGGAGATATTTTTGGGAGGTTCGAACAAGTATTTGTGACGTTGATTCATGGTTCGAGCCCTCCAATAATTGCTATTTGGTCTTATCGCACGTACCTTCTCCCTTACTTTGTGTGAATCCGTCTCCTTAACGTTCAAAAGGTGGAACATTAAGAGTTGTAATTATATCCACTTGACAAGGACCCTTGTGGAGGATATTAGTTGTCGTACTTCTTTTGTTTTACACAGCTGTTTAGCTGAGACTCTTTTAAAACATTATCAATTCTCATACAGTCTATTGGCTGCAAATTTTACTATTTGATTTCTAGTTATAGAGCTCTGTAGGCCATATTTTAAACCTCTATCCATTAGAGAAATTTCCACATTATCAAATAGTACATCTTACAAGAATATTACCCTAGAAGCGCTTATTTCTAATGCATCCTTTATTATTCATTATTTATTGTCATTTTCCTTTATTTTCGTTTCACTCCCTAGTTATTATTTACATTTATAAATTTGTTTCTTTTTTTACCGAAACTACCACAGAAGCCCAACGTGATTTTTATTAACTAACTTTATTACTATCGTAACTTTATTTGACAATATGTTAAAATAAAAAATAATGATATATTATTACATATATTGCATTACTGTGCTAAAAGTAGGAAACCATATAAAGACTGGATATGTGAAAGGTCATAGCGGAGTTGAAGGGCACGAAATTGGCTACGTTAACTCCAAACCAGCATCTAAAAGTCAGATTCCAATAAGTTACTCCCTCAAAGCATTATCGTTTATTTGAAATCTATTACAAAAAGAAATGCTGACAAAATGGCAAAACAACCCCTGAATGGAACGACAATTAAAAGGCTTTATACCGTAAATTAAAATTCGACTGCTAAGAAAAATAGTTATATGAAACTGACCAGTTTACTGACTGAACACTCAATATTACTTACACAGATTTGGACAACCATACAATGACTCAAGCCCATGTGACAAATTAACTACTCAAACTTACAGACATCTCCTTTATGACTGCTCTTGGCTGATTTTCTTAGAATTTTTCATAAAATCATTTTTAAAAGAACTTTTCAAATTTCCTAATAAAAGTACCTTAAGAGTTCATCGGG
>CM032231.1:39087500-39210000 GCA_019009955.1 Riptortus pedestris
TGTGTTTGGGCTTTGATGATGTAGGTGTCACGTTTTTAAGTGCCAACCAAATTGCGTGGAGTTCAGCTCCAAGTATACTATAGTGGGATGGTAACGTTTCTGAAAAGACTTCTCTTTCTGTGACTGCAGCAGATCCGACTTTGGCATAACTCTTGGATCCGTCAGTATACCAAACAGATTGGAAGTTTTTCTTTGCTAAAAACGTGATTTTTGTAGAATAGTGTAGATAATGTGTCTGATTTTTTAAACTTGGTTAACGATAGATCTTCAACGTACTTAATAAGCCATGGAAGTGTTTTAAGTATCCTTAGAGGGAATATATTACCCTTAAGTCATGAAATATGCAATATATACAAATATACTAACTCTGTTTAACTCGGTCCTGCTTGGTTCCTAAATTTATAAATTCCACAGGTGTACTTTTTTAACAATTTGTACAAATTTCTTCAAAAATGTCCTCGATATTCCTACTCTTTTTTCATATCAGGTAACCTTTTAGTCACCCCTTGGAATATTAAGCCTTAAAATAATTGTGCAATAACATATACGAAGACTAGCACCTTATAATGTTAACGTTGAGTTTTTCTTATGTATTAGGGAATATTACTTCTTCCTCAAACATAATTTTGGTCCTATATGCTTATTAGGTATACTTTGCCAAGTGTTCTTAGAATTTATTTATGACAGCTGCCGAAACACCTCATGAACTATTCAGAAGTATTCTGTCTGAATATTTATTTATTTATTTTAGTCTAGAGATAACTTCAGTTCATTCATAGTAAATTCACTGTCATCAAAACCATTTTCAAATAGCACTGCTGCATAATGCATAACATTGTTATTGAACCCATGATATTTATTCTTGAAATGTTCTTTGGGACAGTATTGCTCGTATTGTTGAATTTTCCAGCAGATCTCCAATATTCTATAGAGTATCGGGCATTATCTAATTCTTTTGTGCTTTGTTGGTAGTACAAAGCTTTTTTAAAACCATGACTCTTTGAATTTTAGATTTTCACCTGTGGAAGTCTTTCTCAATCTGTTCAGCTGTAAAAACGAATGCTTTCTGGTAATCCTTTATTCATTACCAATCAATCTCCCTTTTATATACAGGACAGTTACTGCACGAGTAGATTTGGTTTAAAGTTCTATTTCACTGAATATTTAAGTTTTCTCTCCCAAACGTCGAGTTAAAACAGGTTACCTACTGACTATATCTCTCAATTAAATATACACTTTATAAAATGAATATTTTATGAATATTACATATATATTATGGTATATTGAGAGCCAAACGCAAAAATAATTCAAGCAGCTAATTTAATTTGTTTGGATGCCTGCAAAAAATGTACAAAATTAATGAAAAAATGTTGCCACCATTCAAAAAGTATATGGTCTTTATCAAGGACTAGGCCAGACACATTTTTATAAAAATAACACTGAGGATCAAAATTAGCTCTAAGGCACAGAACAAAACTTTAAAAAAATTGGAAGTCTTTGTCCTAGGTCTTGACACAGAAAATATAACTTTTAGAGTGTCGGTACAACTACCTTATTAATAAATTGTATAACTGCGTGACCAATAACCCCACAAAAATACATTAGCTCTCTGGTTATATATATTTAATGTATATAATATATTGAAATGCATTTGGTTTAAGGTAGATGAAGTTATATGTTGTTTTTAACTTCGATACAGGAAAATCATCCTTAGCTCTCAGCTTTTAAGTATTAGGAGCTGCCACGAGTCAACACATAACATGACCACGAGAAAAAGCCGATTAGAAAATCGGTGAAATATCGTGGAATATCACAAGAACGACACCGCTGGAGAAAGCTGCACTTGACAAGTGTAGATCAAGTAAATAAGGAGTCATGTATCTTGTTTCTCATCAAATTTTGTTTTAGATCTATATCAGAATTTATTTATTTTCTTAGGAGCCACTCTATTTATCTAACTATATTATACCCAATTCAGATATTTAATTAAATCCATTAAATGTAGTATGTAGTTGAGAACTTTCATTGCTTTAGACCTGTTTCTAATAAAATAGCTAGATTTGCATAACCTTTACGCAGCCTATTACAGTAACAAAAATATGCCTATATTGTGGATTTTCTACACTAATAACTGGCGGCCTGGTTTGAAATATACAACATATTATTCAGACTCCCTCCTTTCCTGCTTGTTGCTAATAATTCCATATCATATCAGTTAAAAAATCCTTTTTATTGCCAAATATCTCTTTTCAAATATTTGGCTGAAATTCCCTCAAGTGGCGTGGCCTTAATACATCATAGCAATGTCTGCCTATAATACCAGAAGCAGCTACTAGAAACTTCAAACCTCTTTGGAAAAGCCAAGATATCCCTCACCGACAACTCTTAATTTCATTATTACATGTTCCTATTCTTATCATAATACAATATAAGCCATTGTAATTATACCACCGAATTACCTGCTTCTTTTACCACCCCTTAAGGGAAATCAGCTATTGAGGTCGTACTCATGATGCGAGTTTCGAAAAATTTCTTCAAATGTCCATCGATCCTACCCAGGAGATGACGAAAATGAGGTCCGTTCAAAATTATATATATATATATATATATATATATATATATATATATATATATACGTATATATTTGTCTGTTAACGCTCTAGCGGTCGCAATTTTTGTTTGATCGTTACGAAACTCGATATTTAACCGTTTTATGTAAAATGACAGATCAAGTTCGTTAATAGCTGATATCGTACCAGAGGGAGGGGGGGGGGTTTAGAGAAGGGATTTTCGAAAATTCGAAATATCTCCGTTATTATGCATCGGATCGAAAACTTGTATAGAACCAATCTTATTGCAAATTTAATTTAATATAGAGTTTGTTATATACACTTATTATATATCTTGAATATTAACCGAGATATTTGCATTTTTATTAAGTCTGTGGTCGGGTGTTGTTCGGGTTAGTTTGACCGTTTTCGTAAGTCTCGGCTCTGGCGGAAGTTTCTAACCTAACCTGTTGTTTCTAACCTTACCTAACCTTCGTTACTTTGTGAGATTTATGCAAATACGTTCTGTTCATCCGCCCCCCCCTTCTTTAGTTCTTGGACTACTAAACTTTGAGTTATTAAAATATAAATTATTCTTACAATTCAGAAGCCGTTTCAGTTGGGAGTTTATTAAAATTAACTGAAAGATTTCTCATTACCGTTTGTATTTACTTATGGTGGTGTTGTGTTACCAGTATGCAGATTTCTCTATTGCTAAACTTCACATAGGAAATCTGCTTAGTTTACGCAGCCCTGTGTGACGGACGTTTTTTTTTATTTAGTTAATAATGATTATATGTGATCACCCTGTTGTATTTCTTGCTTCCCCGCCCCGATGTAAATTGTCCATCTCCTGGAGCACACCTAAACTGAACTGGAACTGACAAGCACACCTAATGGACGTCGATTGATCACATTGCGAACAAGATTAGATGTTGCGAATGGCTTCCTAATTATCTTATGTGATTGGCTGGTCACTGTTCCAATCCAACCTAACCTAAACGCGGTCTTGCGTGTTCTCATCATTTCCATGTCATTTCCTACTCATCTTAGAATACAATTTTAGGCTGCAATATCTATCTATTGTGACAGCAATTCCTGATCCAAATATTCTCGACGCCTCGGAACCTTCTTCAATTCTTTTCCCGCTAAATAAGACATGTTTTGAATAAATAGGATTTCATAATAGTAAGTTTCAAACTTTCCATAAATAATAGCAATTCCTAGGCTCGTATGAGTGAGCACACAACTGTAGAATGAGTTTATAGTATACATACATATGTGCGTGTGTGTGTTTGTAAGCATATAACTGCCACACAATGTAATCAGACCCCGTGGGGGGGGGGGGAATCCGCAAGATGTGGACTCACCAGGAGTCATAGCGAGTCACCGTATGCGAGGGGATCTGATCTATGTATGTATATATACCCTCCTTTAAACAATTTGAGTAATTTGGGTATGGAATTTGATTGCATAAAATTTTGTACGTACGTATCTTACATAACTCAAAAACCACAAGTTTTAGAATCTAAAAACTAGGAGTTCTGTGGCATCTAGTTTTTCAACGCCCTATTTGATCGAAATTTACTACTGAAGAGGGGAGGTTTAGAAGATAGAGGGAGTAATAATAAATAAAACGTGTGATAAAGCTAACAAAGTTATTTGCCAGATTTACCCATACTTTAATCGTAAATCGAAACTGAGCCCTGTGAATAAACTAATGTTATACAAAGCCTGCATCAGATCAGTATTAACATATGCTTGCCCCGTATGGAGCTATATATCAAACACTAATTTAAGAAAACTACAAATATTTCAAAACAAATGCCTGAGAATTGTGTATCATCTTCCCTATCATACAAGAATAAGAAAATTACATCAAATTTCAAACTTACCAATGGTAAAGACATATGTCCGTAAACTAACCACTAAATTTTTCAAATCTTGCAAACACAAAAACAACCCACTCATCAATGAAATAGGTAATTATAACAAACAAAGCACTGCAAGGTACGTACACAAACGAACGAAGCACATCTTACTCTAAATCAAGAAACTGACTGAATCAATACCCACCAGGCTAGGCTAAAGACATGTAACACCTTTATCTTAATCCCTATTTTATCTCTAATCATATTAAATACTCATAAGTTAGTCTAGTTAATATTATTAGCTCATAAGATCTCTTAAATTTGTAAATATTTAAAATAACTGTTATTCACTAAGTTGCAATATGACTGCCTACTATTAGTCAATTGCATTTCAACAATCCTCTACTTAAATAGAAATTTTTATTTTATGTTTCTTTTTGTAAATTGCAGTGGTCAGAAGGAACACTATGAATTATCTTGTAAAAATTCTTGTTATTCAATAAACGATTATTATAAAAAAAAAAAAAGAAAAAAAAAAGGGAGTAAGAATAAATTTCAAATTTTTCTATATCTATTTGAGTTGTATTTTTGTCACAAAAACTAAGTTATGTCTCATTACAGTTTTTGATCCGACTTATTTGTCTGATAGTTACCAAACTCGATACTTAAACGTTTTATGTAAAAACAAAGATCAAGTTCGTTAAGGGGTAAAATCGGATCAGAGGTTTAGAGGGGTAGAATTTCGAAAATTCAAAATATCTCCGTTGTTATACGGCGGATCGATAAAGTCTATAGAACCAATCTTTTTGCTCATCATCATGTTGTAGATGTTGATGAGGTTGTTTTTGGGGCGATCAACTGCATGGTTATTACGCCCTTCCATAGTTTATAATTTACAGTTTAGTTTGGTTCCTTGTTACTGTGTGTAGTATATGTGTAGTGAAGTATATGTAGTATGTTCATATATTGCTTGTACATAGTTTCTCACATTTTAGTAATTCTCCTTTCCACACTATTTATTTTAAATTAATATAATATTAAATATTTTATTTTTCCAATTTTTTTTTTTTTTTTTTTTTTTTTTTTTTTAATTATTTACATATATAAAGAAATCACTCCGATAATTTAATAATGAGATTAACCTAAGTTACAACATACACCCCAATAACAGTAATAATATACAGCAATACCAATATATACAATATAGAAACTAAATTATAATTAAATTATTTACATATATAAACTATTCACTCCGATACTTTGATAATGAGATTAACCTAAATAACAACAATACAACATACCCCGATAACAATAATAATATATAGCAATACCAATATATATACAATATTTATTTATTTATTTTTTTTTTAAATAGAACCTAAATTATAATTAAATTATTTGCATAAATAAACTATTCACTCGGATACTTTAATAATGGGATTAACCTACGTAACAACATTACAACATTCACCCCAATAGCAACATATAGCAATAACAATATATACAATTTTTTTTTTTTTTTTTTTTTTTTTTTTTTTATATTTGATTGAAAATATTTATCTCTTTTAGGAGCAGAATTAGGTTGTCTATCATTTCAGGTGAGTCTTGTAAGGCTATTGATGACACCCGAGGGATCTTTAGTTTTTGAAATGTGTGGTCATTTGCTGGGCATTCTTCTAAAATATGTTGGACAGTGAGAGAGACTTGACAGCTTTCACAGACTTTGGGTGGTTCTTTAGTTATAAGGTGTACATGAGTGAGATTTGTGTGACCAATTCTCAACCTTGCTATCCTCCTTCTCTGCGGTTATCTCTTATTGAACTGTTCCATGGTTTGGTCGTGGTTTTAATTATTCGTAGTTTGTTTGTAGTTGGGACTTCTGCCCACATATATTCCCAGTTGTTTATGATTCTTTGATTTAACCATTTTTTTACGTCAGTCTGTTCATATATTTGCAACATGGGTCCATTTGAATGAGCTATTTCTTTAGCAATTCTATCTGCAGCCTCGTTCCCTTCAACTCCTACATGTGAGGGGACCCATAAAAAGATTATAGATTTTTTAAGTTGATGCAATATGTCGAGATAATTGTAGATCTTGTTTAATGTGAGCTTAGGTCTACTGGATTTTGGAATACTTTTGATGGCTGACATGGAGTCGGAACATATTAGTATTTTATTTTGTTTTTGTATTGTGCTATCGATGGCCATGTATAATGCTGTTGCAATAGCTTGTAGTTTAGCAGTGTAGATACAGGTGTACGCATGTAACTTAAATTTAATAACTGTATTTGTTTTAATGGCTGCATACCCTACGTTATCTGCTTGTTTGGATCCGTCAGTGTAAATAATATCATATACGGAGTAGTTGCTTAGATATTCTTTGACCTTATTTGCTTTGGATTTTGTCTGTAATCCAGCTAAGCTTAAGTCTATTTTTGGGGGCATTCGTTTCCATGGAGGGTTTTCCGGGTTTAAACTAGTGTGGTCTACCGGAATGATATGAATTTCATGAATGATTTCTTTAAATCTGATACCTAGTGGAGCTCGATAGTTTGGCAGTCTTTCTTATAATCTGTCAAATTGGGGGTAAAAGATAATATTGTATGCCGGATTATTTCGTTGAAGTTTTATTTTAGTTATATAGGAATGTATAATGTATGTATGGCTGCTTCAGTGCAAAGACTTACTATTGGACTTGTTCTGAAGGCTCCAGTGGCAAGTCGTATCCCAGCATGTTGAATGGAGTCTAGCAGTAAAAGTGCACTATCCTTTGCCGATGAGAATATTATGCACCCATAGTCGATCTTTGAGCGGATCAGGCTCGTGTACAGCATTAGCATGGATTTGCGGTCAGCGCCCCAAGAGGTTTTGGCTAAAACTCTCATGATTCTAAGTCGATTAAAGCATTCCTCTCGTAAGTATTTTATGTGACTCATCCATGACAATTTCTTGTCAAGAACTAGCCCTAAAAATTTTACTTCTTCATGAAAGTTCAAATTGTTTCCATTTAATGTCAGTAAAGGTGCTTCGGTAGGGGATCGTCGTCTGGAGAACAAAACACATTTCGTTTTCTCAATGGAAAACTGGAGATTATTTGTTTCTGACCAGGATTGTAGGCTGCTGATAACACTCTGAAGGATCCTCTGCATCCAGTCCCGTACACAAAACCTGAGAAGTATTGTGAGATCATCTTCGTAGAGAAATGCTTTAATTGGCCTAGGTATCACTGCAACAACAGAGTTTATTGCGATTGCAAATAGAGTACAGCTGAGGACGCTTCTCTGAGGTATACCGTTTACTGTTTCCTTTAAACTAGAAATCGAATCTCCTATCCTTACTTTGATGAATCTTTTTCTCAGGAAACTCTTGATAAAGTTTGGCATTGCTCCTCGGAAGCCCCAAGAGTGCAAAGTTTTAAGGATGGCCTCTCTTTTTATTGTGTCATACGCTTTTTCTAGGTCAAAGAATATTCCTACTGCTTCCTTTTTCTGTACAAATGTGTTTAAAATTTCAGATTCAATTTTTATTAGTTGGTCAGTTGTAGATCTTCCTGCACGGAATCTACATTGAATATCGGATAACAAGCTATATTTTTCTAGTATCCATGTGAGTCTTTTGTTAATCACTTTCTCCATTAACTTTGATAGGCAGCTGGTGAGTGATATTGGCCTGTAGCTGTTGGTTGACAATTTACTTTTTCCAGGTTTCGCCATCCATCTGGGTAGGTAGAAGTTTCCCAAAGTCTATTATAGATATACAAGAGAGTGTTCTTGGCATTTAGTGGAAGATTTTTCAGCATTAAATTGTGTATATCATCTTGTCCTGGAGTGGAAGGTTATAATTCATCTATTGCTAATTGTAGTTCCCTGCCTGTGAAGGGGCAAATGTGATCATATTGTGGTTGATTTGCGTGGTTAGGCTCTGTAAAATCTATTACTTCTCGATTGATGGTTGCATTTTGATTTGATATGTCCGAAAAATGTTTGACAAAAGACTCAGAGATTATTTGGGGGTCTGTAATAATCTCACCGTTCAATTTGAGAGTTGGGAGATCTGAACGGTTTTTACCAGCCACGCTATGGATCTTTTTCCAAATAGTTTTAATTGGGGTCTGAATGTTGATGGATTCAACATATTTTATCCAGGGAGTTTTCTTTTTCATCTTTATGAGGTTCCTTGTAATGGCCTCCCTTTTTTTATAATTTATTAAGTTTTGGGTGGAAGGATTTGATTGAAATAGTTTTACTGCTTTATTTTTAGATTTAACGGCTTCACGGCATTCACTATCAAACCACGGAGCATGATTTGGTTTATGCATCCCATTACTTTTAGGTATATTTTTGTTGGCTGATTTTAATATTGACTCCGTGAAGTGCCGAACCATGTCTTCAGTGTTTACTGGTAATTCTTGTGCTGTACACGCTATTTCGGTTTTGAAATCTTCCCACTGTGCTTGTTTTATGATCCATCTTGGCAATTTCTTTGTTATTGGCATGTCCGTATTGAACAGCAATTTCGTTGGGAAGTGGTCACTACCATATTGATCATTACTTACGTCCCATGTTAAATGGTTTTCAAGAGTTGGTGAAGAAAATGCAAGGTCTATTGCGGTCATGGTTCCGTATCGTGGACAAAGATGTGTCATTCCGCCTGTGTTGAGGAGCAGTGAGTCTTTGGAGTCGATTACTTTTCGGATAACATTTCCTCTACTATTGGTGAATCCATCATTGCTCCAGGAACAGTGGGATCCGTTGAAGTCTCCGACAACGATGTAAGGAGCAGGGAGGCTATTGACTAATTGTATAAGGGCCGCTTCATTTATTTCTTCATCCGGGGGTAAATATATATTGCAAATGGTCAAGGTAAAGGTAAGTTTTACACTAATAACTATGGCTTGTAAAGGTGTGTCTCTAGGAATCTCTGTGGAAAATAAATGTTTTTTAACACCTATTGCTACACCTCCATGTGCTCTTTCTCCGGCTCCTATTTCCTTATCTTTCCTATAAATGTCATAGTGTCCTATGTCTAGGCTTACATTAGGTTTAAGTTTTGTTTCTTGGAAACATATTGCTGCGGGGTCCGTATCTTTTAGAAGGGTTTTTAGTTCTTCAAATTGTGTTCTTATCCCGTTACAATTCCAGCTAATTATAGGCATTGGATCTTAAATTTAGTATTCTATTCACATGGTTTGCAACTGTTCTTATAAAGTAATTTGCAAACATATTGAGTTTGTAGTTTATTGTATCTATTGTAGTTTGTAGTTTATTGTTGCTATTGTTTCTGAGTAAGATGTATTTTATTGGTGTGTTTGTTGTAACATGATTTTTTAGTTGTTTTGTTGGATTTATAGTGTTTGGGTTTCCGTCGATTTATCTATTTAGTGTATTCGTGTATGTCGTGTTTAAATGAAATTTTTGAATCATTATTATTATAATTTAGAACTATATTAGTTTGTGTCCATATTACCATCGTCTTTTACATTTTTCTTTTTGTTTTTTTCTCGACGAAAAGAATTCCGCCTCGGCAATGGCGGAGATTTAAAGTTCTCAGGAACATTCGCTTTTGGCGGGGCTATAGTTCCTGAGGAAGAGTTTGGAACAGTATTAGAGGGAGGGGAGAAGAGAGAGGGGGAGACGGGAGTTGGAGACTGGCCGGGAGCGGCGGGGAAGGGAGGGGTGGGAGGGAGAGAGAGAGAGGCCTCACATTGGCCTGGGAGTGGGGATACTAATCCAGTCTGGATACCAGCTGCCTGAGTGATGATACTAGGCCTCAGATTGGCCTAGGAGTGGGGATACTAATCCAGTCTGGATACTAGCTGCCTGAGTGATGATACTAGGCCTCAGATTGGCCTAGGAGTGGGGATACTAATCCAGTCTGGATACTAGCTGCCTGAGTGATGATACTAGGCCTCAGATTGGCCTAGGAGTGGGGATACTAATCCAGTCTGGATACTAGCTGCCTGAGTGATACTAGGCCTCAGATTGGCCTAGGAGTGGGGATACTAATCCAGTCTGGATACTAGCTGCCTGAGTGATGATACTAGGCCTCAGATTGGCCTAGGAGTGGGGATACTAATCCAGTCTGGATACTAGCTGCCTGAGTGATACTAGGCCTCAGATTGGCCTAGGAGTGGGGATACTAATCCAGTCTGGATACTAGCTGCCTGAGTGATGATACTAGGCCTCAGATTGGCCTAGGAGTGGGGATACTAATCCAGTCTGGATACTAGCTGCCTGAGTGATACTAGGCCTCAGATTGGCCTAGGAGTGGGGATACTAATCCAGTCTGGATACTAGCTGCCTGAGTGATGATACTAGGCCTCAGATTGGCCTAGGAGTGGGGATACTAATCCAGTCTGGATACTAGCTGCCTGAGTGATGATACTAGGCCTCAGATTGGCCTAGGAGTGGGGATACTAATCCAGTCTGGATACTAGCTGCCTGAGTGATGATACTAGGCCTCAGATTGGCCTAGGAGTGGGGATACTAATCCAGTCTGGATACTAGCTGCCTGAGTGATGATACTAGGCCTCAGATTGGCCTAGGAGTGGGGATACTAATCCAGTCTGGATACTAGCTGCCTGAGTGATGATACTAGGCCTCAGATTGGCCTAGGAGTGGGGATACTAATCCAGTCTGGATACTAGCTGCCTGAGTGATACTAGGCCTCAGATTGGCCTAGGAGTGGGGATACTAATCCAGTCTGGATACTAGCTGCCTGAGTGATGATACTAGGCCTCAGATTGGCCTAGGAGTGGGGATACTAATCCAGTCTGGATACTAGCTGCCTGAGTGATGATACTAGGCTTAATGAGTTCATTGGGATTAACCTCTTTGCAAATATACGCATCAGTTTGGCATCCTACATCTACACCTTTACGGCTGTTCCTTACAATATCTGAATATGACCTGTCAGCTGTAGTGGGTTGACTTTCTTTATATATGTTTTTTGCGGCAAAGTAAGTTACCTTGTCTCGAAATTGTATAACTTTAATTTCCTTTTCGGCTAAAAATCGGGGACATTTTATGTCCATACTCTGATGGCCCGATACTTTACAGTTTACTCAACGAGGTACTATAGTTTCACATTGTTTACCCTTATGTTCTGGCCTAGCACAAAATCCACATGTGTGTTCATTCGAGCATGAATCGGCAAAGTGTCCTAATTTTAAGCATTTTCTGCACCTAATTGGATTAGGCACATACATTTTTATTCTTAATTTATTAAACCCTACTTTAATAGATTCCGGAAGAGTTGGAAGGGAGAAATTGAGAATATATAAATGTGTTTTACGCTCGATTCCACCTTTCTTTGAAATTATCCTTTTTACATCCGTGACACTATCATTCTTTAATTCATTCAAAATCTCTGATTCTCCTACCTCTTCTAAATCTGGGCAAAAAATGACCCCTTTGCTTAAATTTAGTTTCTCGTGTCTTTTAACTGTTATTTTTATGTTAGTTCCAAAATTTGTGAGTTTAAGAAGTTTTTCGGATTGTTCTTTTGACTTACTTTCAACTAGAATTGTGCCGTTCCTTAATTTTTTTACATTAGTAGGTTCGCCGCAATAGTTATTTATGGCTTTAAATATTAAAAAAGGTGAGATCGTTTTAAGATCTCCCTCGTCTGCTCTCTCAATAATTAAAAATTTGTTCTTATTTATGTTATCATTTTCCCTCTGATTCCATTCGATATCTATGTCTTTATTCCAATTTCGCTTAGGCCTTTTCCTATGAGGCGAATGGATATCGGGCGGTTTGTTCATGTTTATGTTTTATCCTTAATAAAATTCTGCCTTATCAACTGAATTTAAATAAATAGAAAAATAAATAAATAAAAGATGAGTAATAAACACACACTTCACGTATGTATGAAATTATATGTATTAATGCAAAAATTAAAATAACCGAGAGAAAGTATAAATTTGTAAAAAGACGCAACTGCCGTCTCTCTGCAATTAATAAAGTAATCTTTTCGTTAAAAAAAAAAAAGAAAGAATATTTTAAAATAAATAATAACATAAAATAATTAAATATAAATGGTTTAGTATAGAAGAGCTGGCGTGTATAACACTTAGCTGTGCCGAGCAGGCTAATGCTCGGCAATAATCCTCTTCAATAAACCGATCCGCACTCGTCGGCTTCTAGAACACGACTCTCCCCATCATCATGTTCTATAAATGTTGTCATATACATATATCTTTAAATTGAATATTACCCTAGATAATTCCATATTTTAATCATGTCCTTTTAACAAAAAAGCTGTTATATTATGAAGCACTTTATTTGAAGCCTAAATACTGTTGTCATTGAACTTTTATGTTATGAGATAAATGCAAATACGTGACTCACTTGGGAAATCTGCTTAGTTAACGCATCTCCTGCATGACGGCTTTTTTTAGAAGTGCAACATAAATTAACCGTTAGTTAATAAAGAAAGAACTTTTTATATTACGATTGAACTGCTTTTTTCCGTTTACTTTCAAGCTTAATATATTAATGTCCTTTTTAAGATTTCGATTCGGATGCTTAGGAAGTCTGCTATAAGTGGAACAAGGGGATCTCTGGAAGGATAAAGGGACAAAAACAGCGAAGGGCCGGCTGACCTCACCCTCATTATAAGTTGGCGAGGAAGGGTCGGACAAAAGCTCCAGCCTTGGATAAGCAGAAATGGCCGCTTTCCTTGGATCAAAGGCACCGCCACCATTCCCAACGTAATAAAATCGCTTTCCATATTGGATATCTAATAGGAAGTTCGAGGGAGATGAGTTCCTTTATAATAACTTTCCCTAGACGTTCAACAGACATTTTAGCCTGCAAACATTAATTTCCCCAAGCGTTAGTGGCCTTAAGTCCCTTCCTGACTTATAATAGTATACAATTTTAATTTGAATTTTTTTTCTCTTTATTTTAATATACTTTTCCAAAATGAACTATCAGATTACTCTTATTTCCAATAAAAGAACCAATTAATTAGCCTTTGTCCTATATTGGGATTCCTTTCGTAATGATCATCTTCAGCTTCATATTGGAAATGGAAATACGCTATAATTCATTGAACTGTCATTGTAATAAAAATTTCCCTCTAACATGCATCCTCATAACAAAAAAGTCCGTCACGCAGGGGCTGCGTGAACTAAGCAGATTTCCCACGTGAAGTTTATAATAGAGAAATTTCACGAGAGCCGAACAGTTAAGAAAACGGCCGACCTAGCTTTTGGCGGGAAACTCACTCTCATCCGCTATCCGCCCCGATTTCATAAAAATGCAAATATCTCGGTTAATATTCAAGATAGAGAATAAATGTATATAACAATATTTATAGTAACTTTAATTTGCAATAAGATTGATTCTATACAATTTTTCGATCCGACGTATAGTAACGGAAATATTTCGAATTTTAGAAAATCCTCCCCTTTAAACCCCCCCCCTCCCACTGGTCCGATTTCAGCCATTAACGAACTTGATCTTTCTTTTTACATAAAACGACTAAATATCGAGTTTGGTAACGATCAAACAAAAATTGCGAGCGCTAGAGCGGTAACAGACATATATATATATATATATATATATATATATATATATATATATATATATACACACACACAGTTTTGAACGGACCTCACTTTCGTCATCTACGAGGTAGGATCGGTGGACATTTGAAGAAAAATGTCGAAAATTCCGTCATGAGTACAACCTCAATAGGTGATTTCCCTTAAGAGAAATTTGCTAAAAAGGTACCTCGAATAAAAATCCAATTAGATTCTACATAAAATTGTGTTTCATTTGACTTTTACATGTTGACATTCAGGATTTAGGATGTACTCATGACACTACCACAGGAGCCCAACGTCATTTTAGCAGATTCCCCTTAGGGTAAATCTGCTATTGAGTCCGACCTCATACGCATGACGCGATTTTCGAAAAATTCCCTAAATGTACATCGATCCTACCTAGTAGATGAAGAAAATGTCCGTTCAAAATTATATTCATAATTGTCTGTTCCGTTCTAGCTGTCGCAATACTTATTTGATCGACGCAAACTCGATATATAAGCGTTTCATAGAAAACTAAAGGTTGAGAATGTTAATGGTTGAAATCAAATCATTGGGAGTGGGGGGGGGGGTTTATAGAATGAGAATTCCGAAAGTTAGAGATCGAATAATTGTATAGAATCAATTTTATTGCAAATACTATTTAATTTAAATATTGTTTTATACATTTATTCTCTACCTTTAGTATTAATGGAGATATTTGCATTTTTAGCAGATTTCCCTTAAGGGAAATCAGCTATTGAGGTCGTACTCATGACGCGAGTTTCGAAAAATTTCTTCAAATGTCCATCGATCCTACCCAGGAGATGACGAAAATGAGGTCCGTTCAAAATTATATATATATATATCTATATATATATATATATATATATATATATATATATATATATATATATATAGATATATATATATATATATATTTGTCTGTTAACGCTCTAGCGGTCGCAATTTTTGTTTGATCGTTATCAAACTCGGAATTTAATCGTTTTATGTAAAAAGGAAGATCAAGTTCGTTAATGGCTGAAATCGGACCAGTGGGAGGGGGGGTTTAGAGGGGGGGATTTTCGAAAATTCGAAATATCTTCGTTACCTTACGTCGGATCAAAAACTTGTATAGAACCAATCTTATTGCAAATTACATTTACTATAAATATTGTTCTATACATTTATTCTGTATCTTTAATATTAACCGAGATATTTGCATTTGTATTGTGAGTGTGGTCGGCTATGTTGGGAGTTTCCGCCGAGCGCTAGTTCACTAACTATTCGTCCTCGTGAGAATAGGTTACTACTACTGTTATTATTAGGCAGATTTCTCTATTGTAAACCTTCACGTGGGAAATCTGCTTAGTTTAGGCAGGCCCTGCGTGACGGACTTTTATAATTAACTGTGTCCTTCGTCGTGATCTATTTTTGGGCAGAACGCAACTATTGTCTTTTCGTAATTTAATTTGTCTCATAGCTCATTAACCTTGGGCATGTTTGAAAGCTTATGTTCCGTTCCTGGGGGAAAGAATGGCGCATTTGAATAGACTAACCATTGGAGGTGTTTGTTTTGTAAATACAAATGCTTAGCATTGCTAAGCGATTTAAGCGAATATTGTCCGATCATTGCATAATAATGTATAATATAAACAATATATATACAGACATGTATTTTTAAACCTTCGTTTAATGTTAATATATATTGCCGTAACGTACTGCACGAATGATTTGTTATTCCTGTCTCGAAATAAATCATAAAGAGCAAGTTGCAGTTGGGTTGAGCACAGGAATTTCTTCTTCTTCTTATGGGAAACCAACCAACCAATCTTGTCGTCACATGTTTAACATAATACATACATTATTATTTATTAACGTCCACTTTTAGCAGATTTCCCTAGAGGGAAATCAGCTATTGAGGTTGTACTCATGACGCGATTTTCGAAATTTTTCTTCAAATGTCCATCGATCCTACCCAGGAGATGACGAAAATGAGGTCCGTTCAAAACTGTATATATATATATATATATATATATATATATATATATATATATATATATATATATATGTCTGTTACCGCTCTAGCGGTCGCAATTTTTGTTTGATCCTTACCAAACTTCATATTTAAGCGTTTCATGTAAAAAGAAAGATCAAGTTCGTTAACGGCTGAAATCGGACCAGTGGGAGGGGGGGTTTAGACGGGAGGATTTTCGAAAATTCGAAATATCTCCGTTACTATACGTCGGATCGAAAAAGATTACAGAATCAATCTTATTGCAAATTAAATTTACTATAAATATTGTTCTATACATTTATTCTGTATCTTGAATATTAACTGAGAATTTCGCATTTGTATTCTGCGTGTGCTCGACAGCAGTCTATGTTCAGACTTTCCGCCGTGAGCTCTGGCGGCCGTTTTTATAACTATTCGTCCCTCGTGAATAGGTTTAGAGGTTTCTTACTACTACAGTTGTTATTGGGCAGATTTCTCTATTACTAAACTTCACGTGGGAAATCTGCTTAGTTTACGCAGCCCCTGCGTGACGGACTTTTTATTTTTCAGCCTTCAGTACACCCCGACTCCTAAACTTGTTAGCAGATTTCCTTCCCTTAAGGGAAATCAGCTATGAGGTCGTACTCATGACGCGAGTTTCGAAAAATTTCTTCAAATGTCCATCGATCCTACCCAGGAGATGACGAAAATGAGGTCCGTTCAAAATTATATATATATTTGTCTGTTAACGCTCTAACGGTCGAAATTTTTGTTTGATCGTTACCAAACTCGGAATTTAATCGTTTTATGTAAAAAGGAAGATCAAGTTCGTTAATGGCTGAAATCGGACCAGTAGGAGGGGGGGGGGTTTAGAGGGGGGATTTTTGAAAATTCACAATATCTCCGTTATTATGCGTCGGATCGAAAAATTGTATAGAATCAATCGTATTGCAAATTAAATTTGCAATAAATATTGTTCTATACATTTATTCTGTATGTGGAATATTAACCGAGATATTTGCATTTGTATTCTGTGTGTCGTCGGCAGGAGTCGGCTATGTTCGGGAATTTCCGCCGAGAGCTCTGGCGGCCGTTTCCATAATTATTCGTCCCTCGTGGATAGGTTTAGAGATACCTTACTACTACAGGTGTTATTGGGCAGATTAAACGTCACGTGGGAAATCTGCTTAGTTTACGCAGCTCCTGCGTGACGAACTTTTATGTAGGTAGCCGTTCACTCCTTTAATGCTGACCATTATACATATTTTGGAACATGTATTCCTATTATTGTAAATTAATCAGTACTTTATGTAATGTTTATATATACTTGGAATTTGTTGACTTAATAATATATTATATTAATATGGGCTCAGGTTAGCCATGTGAGTTAAAGCGTTGCCTTTAATCTCACATGGTAATCCTAGAGTGGCGAGTTCGATTCCCGCCTGGGCAAGGGAATTTATTTAGTGATGAAATTCATTAAATAAAATCCTAAGTCCCACCCTGGCTAGAAAAGGGTGGTAACCTGTAGATAACCCGTCCCAATTAGCCTTAGTTGCAAAAATTGGACGTTAATAAATAATAATAATTATATTAATATTATAATAGACATAGGCTATAATATTTATTATGACTAAAAAGCACACTGATGTTGGTGCACTGAGTCTAAAGCTATTTGTCACATAAATAAATAGTTATTGCGGAAATTTGCCCCTTTGTTATTTGAACCTTATTGTGAAACCAACTATTCTGACTGTGCTCTTGACGTGATTTTTCTGAAAAAACGTTTATAAATATAACGTCCGCTAGAGCTCTAGAACCCTGATAGTAAAAAATAAAATAACCCCAATTTTTTTACAATCCTAAACCCACATTTGGACAGGCGCAAGAGCAACTTCAGAAAATAAAAAAGTCCGTCACGCAGGGGCTGCGTAAACTAAGCAGATTTCCCACGTGAAGGTTTACAATAGATAAATATACATAAAGGTAACACAGCCGTGAATGCTCAGTAAATGTACAATGCATGGCTGAATTGTAAACAAACAGGCAAGCCAACCTCGTAGCGCTGCATAGATAGACCGGAAAGACAAACAATTAATGAAATATATTTGAATATAACATATTAATTTTATTGAAAACAATTTACTAAAGCTAGTGGTGTAATTTGTAATGAATCAGAATCAGTTTTATATCAATCACTCAAATTTTAGTAATCCAAAAACAAAAGAAGGGGGGGGGGTCAACAGAACGTATTTGCATATATCTCACAAAGTAAAAGTTCAATGAAAACAATATTTGGTATTTAGGCTTCAATTAATATATTTCATTATGTAACAGACCATTATTTATGTAACACTAGTAGAAGTGGGGGATTACTCAAGGCTGAAAACTGAAAAATGCAAATATCTTGGTTAATATTCAAGATAGAGAATAAATGTATATAACATCATTTATAGTGTATTTAATTTTCAATAAGATTTAATCTATACACTTTTTCGATCCGACTTATAGTAACGGAGATATTTCGAATTTTCAAAATTCTCCCCCTCTAGACCCCCCTCCCCCTGGTCCGATTTCAGCCGTTAACGAACTTGATCTTTCTTTTTCTATAAAACGACTAAATATCGATTTTGGCAACGATTACACAAAAATTGGGACCGCTAGAATGGTAACAGACAAATATATATAAATAGTTTTATATATATATATATAGTTTTGAACGGACCTCATTTTCGTCATCTCCTAGGTAGGATCGATGGAGATTTGAAGAAAAAATTCGAAAATTCCGTCATGAGTACAACCTCAATAGCTGATTTCCCTTAAGGAAAATCTGCTAAAAGTCCGTCTCAGTGGGACTGGTAAATGGAATAAGTCTTATTTGGCTTATTTGGGTCTTATTGGTCGGATGATAAGCTTTATTACTAAATTTTAATGTCTTTCCTGTGCATCTTATTTTAACCATACACATATCCCATTGCAAATGAAGAAAATTTGTATACAAATTAAAAGTAAGTTTTGTTACAATTAACAGTCTTCAACACCGAATTTATTAATTAAATTGTAACGAAAATTCCCTTCATAATGACATTATTTTCAAAATTTCAGACGTTAAAAAGTAATTCACAAGAAAAGAAAAAAAAATACGGTTTATAACACTTTTTACCTTTATATAATGTTGAAGCTGTAGAACCTCCCCTCTGTTTTCTCGCTGATGGCATTTGTCCAAATGTAGATACTAAATTTCTAAGAACTTTAGGGATTTGCAAAGTTTTATTGTGATCCAGAACGTTTCATTCTCCAACTAATTTAGACATTTTATGTTCTGCGGAATAAAAAAGTGCTTACACCGGTTCTACAAAAACCAGGTAAATTTACCATGTGTGACATTACTGCTGGCGGCTTTCTTCTTACATTATATTAGACATATATAACTGTAATTTATAATTTTCTAATACAGTTTGGGTTATATATATTAATAAAAGGTCCGTCACGCAGGGGCTGAGTAAACTAAGCAGATTTCCCACGCACCCCTATGATACTACACTATCTCATTTCTCAATATATTTTCTATTTCTATATTATAAACCTACAAGTGCAAGTGGGGATAACACGAATAACTTGCTTAATATTAAGCTACGAACAAATGTATAGAACAATAATTATAGAACATCAATAAATTAATAAGATTGGTTCTGTACCATTTTCCCATACAACACGTATATAACTACATTTATAGAACATTACATTTTCAATAAGCTTGACTCTATACAATTTTTCAATCCGTACCCTAATTACGGAGACATTTTAAATTTTCGAATTCTCACCACCCCACTTAACCGTGCCTCGCACCGTGATCGAATTTTAGCCATTATCGACTGTGAACTTTAATGCTGAATTAAACGGTTAAATATTGAATGTGGTATAGATCAAATGAGTATTTTCGAGTAAAGAACGTGATATCTTAATTAATGACGTAATCACATAACGTATTTGCATGTATCTTACAAAGTAAAAATTAAAAAAAAAAAAAACCGATATTTCTAATTCAAATGTGGAATGAAGTTAGTCATAATATAACAGGTTATCGGTAATATAACATGAGTAGGTGAGGGGGTTTACTGAAGGCCGAAAATTATAATATGCAAATATTAAGCGAGATATTCAAGATATAGAAAACATGTATATTACTACATTTATAGAGTACAAATTTTCGATTCAACCTCTAATAACGAAGATACTTTCCACTAATATCCCCTCCACTATTCTGATTTCAGCCATTATCACTAAAGCGGTAACAGATATATATATATATATATATATATATATACACACTCACCGCAAAAAAAACCGGACACTTCATTTTTGTCGTATTAAAAGCTAATTTTCAGCAATTTTCTTTATGTGGGTATTCTAGTTATTACAGAGAATTTAGAGTCTAAGTCCATTGAACTAATCCCTTCAGGATTAGTAAACAATTAGATAAAATTCAGATTAGATTTATTTGTCGTGAAGTTGATCAATTCTAAACTGTAAGTAGTTTTTCGCATATTTAAACATCTTTAATTATTTTCTTTAATTAATGTTTTATTTTTATTTCGGTCCAGAATAATGGGTCTTTCAAACTTAGATGGAAGGCCAGAGCTTACGTTACATTGCCGAATCGCTTGGGGTAGCGAAGTCTACCATTCACTGTGATAAAAATGAAGAATAATTTTTTTTTTTAAATGTGTTAATTTATCTTTTTCTTTTTTTTTATTTTGTATTTTTTTGTAAATAATCAATAAAAATTATTCACTTTTGGCAGATTTTGTTTAAATAACCTTTAGATTAACCAATTATTTTAATTAAAAAGATTAATATACATATATATTAAGTATTTAACAAAATTATAAGACTAAATCTAAGTGTCCGGATTTTTTTGCGGTTGAGTGTGTATATATATTATTGTCTTATCGTTACAATTCTGGATATTTAAACGTTTTATGTAAAACTAATGATTCGTTTTATATATATTTAGTTTGATATATATTTCTTTTTAGGACCTCATTTCTGACATTTCCTAAGTAGGACCCATGGATATGAGAGGAAAATTCTTTGAATATCCCATCATGAGTACAACCTTAATAGCTGATTTCCCGTAAGGGAAATATTTATTTCAAAATATAGAATTGTTTAGAAAACCAATAAATCTACGTTATATGGTCATGAAACCATATAATACGAGTACGTATTTATGAATATATGTAATTGAGGAAATATGCTTAATTTAAGTTCTTCGAATTGTTAATAATGCGATTATAAATGCAGCGAATCGATAATTGTAAGCTGATTAAGAACGTTCTAATAATCAGCTAGATTTAATGTTTGAGAGGGAAACAGGGGTTGGTTGGTTTTATAGCAAGTAGGAGGTTTTCCTCATCTGGGATATTCAACATTCAAATAGAAGGTCAATACAACACTGAAAACCTAATAAATATATATATATATATATATATATATATATATATATATATATATATATATATATATATATATAATCACAAATACCCCAGCAATCACTTTCAATTACTAACGGTTTTATATTTGCCTAGTCCTGGCTTTTATATTCTAATAGCTATATTATGCTTTAGATTTTGGCCTGATCATTGAACTGAAATAATATTTATCAATAGCTGATTAATATTCAATAATTAATTTATGAAAGGAGCTTAAAACATAATTTTTTTGCTCAATTTGTCTGTATAGCCTGTGAAAAGTCTACATGTAATACTATATCAAAGCTCAGAACAAAAAAAAATGTAATTAGCACGTTCAGTACGGCACGGGGTCAAATGACCCCGTACGTAACTGTCTCCCAGTACGGGTCGGTTTTGAAGATAAATGTTCAAAAAATACTTTGACGGTTTTTGCTTTGTACTGGTAAATATAATTAAAAATAGTACTTTTATGTATTTCAAATCCAAAAAATACGTCGTATATCATTGAAAAATGCAGGGGGCTATAAGACCCCGTGCCGCCTGGAGAGTGGTATTTGGGCTCTAGTCCGGCACGGGCTCATATAGCCCCGTGTTATTTCCCGTGCTTTTCCTGTGAAAAACTTGTTCTCTTATTTACATAGGCTTAGGTAAATAATAGAACGCGTCCCTTCCATTTCAGTTTACTTTTTGCTGTCGTTTTGAAACATTATACTCTGTATAATGTGCAAATCACGTGGCCGACAATTAGTGGATTTAGCTTTATTAAAAAAGTGTTCCGGGTGTTACGAAAAATTAAGAAAAACATTGTCCTCTAAAGAAGCAGACAAAAAAGTCAAAAAAGTTAGAACGTATTTTGAAGTGTGCAACATGAAGTCACTTTTTCTACAATGCTTCAGCAACTGTCATAAATCTTTGTCCTAACCATTGTGATAATGAAGAATTGTTAATTACATAATAATTATTTGTTTATTCATATTATTTCTTTATTATGTTTATTTTCCAATTATTTGTTTAAACTAAACACCTAGTTCCTAGTTTGTTTTTCTGGTTTTCTAATTTTATCTTTATAAACTAATAAATTTTTATTTTAATGTGTCGTAATTGATAGTTAATTCATATTCACCCATTTTAATGTATAACAAAAATTAAAATCCTTCGTTGATCACCAAAATTATCACACAAAGGATAAAAAAAATTCCCGACAAGGTGAAAAATGTAAGGTAAATATTCATTTCTAAGTCACGTAACAAAAAATTGATTAAAACACGGCCTGCGGCTGCCATATATTTTTTGAAGTCCAAAGAGTAAAAAAATGTTTGAATATAGCAATTTAGTTCATTTTTTGAGTGGTAGTAGTGCATTAAAAGGGGACATAAGTACGAGGTCGATTGACCCCGTGCCGTACTTGTGGATAGATCACATGTTTGAGTCCGTACTGAACGTGTTAAAGATTCACCCTATTTATTTATTTATTTATTTGGAGCTTCGCAGCTTTGGCGATGTTGCTCGGGAAAAAAAACCTGTATAAAAAAAACAAAAACGAAACGCAACAAAATTAATTTAAACGAACATAAAATAACATAACAGAAATATAACATGAAAAATAGAAAAGTAACACGAAACAGAAATGGAACACAAAAACAAAATACAGAAATGGAATATAAAACTAAAATGGGAAACAAAAAAAGAAGAAATGGAAAACAAAAACAGAAATAGAACAAAAACAGAAATGGAACACAAAACCACAATGGGAAACAAAAACAGAAATGAAACATAAAAACAGAAATGGAAAAACAAAAACAGAAATGGAACGCAAAACAGAAATAGAAAACAAAAATGGAACTCAAATAATAGAAATTGAACAATATGAAAATAGAATATGTTGACATGTTTCCAGTAGCTTTGGTTTTCATTACACAGTACAATAAAAGGATTCTAGGTAGATAAATTTAAACTTCTATTAGATTAATAATTTAGAGTAAATTAAAGAAAGTGGTCAATTCCTCTCTTTTAGGAATTTGACAGTATAATAACCACATTAGAAACAAATCAATTAAAGATTCCCAATTTAATGACCATAATTACATTTAGGACATCTTTCTTGTATTAGGCGAATACAAATACAATAATTTCCCTCGATCTCACTTCCTGACAGGTGGTTTTGGAGATGACTTGGCTCACAGACTATTGGGCACTCAGTCCCTAGCCGTAGTGAATCGATATAAGTCCGCCAGGCGGGGGCTGCGTAAACTAAGCAGATTTCCCTCGTGAAGATAAATAATAGATAAACCTACATTCTGCTAACACAACACCTAACCAAGTGAATATTAACTGAATAAATACAAACGCTAATAAGAAATTCTTCCCCGCCTTGCGGGAAGCGTCTCAAATGTAAAGAAACGGGTCTGCCAACCTAACTCTCACTGGAAAGAAAAACAATTACTGAAATATATCAGAATATTACAAAGAAATTTGATTGAAAACTATTTACTATATCTAGTACAGTAATTTATAAATCTGCTAAAAACTGGATGGATAAGAGCTTTATTAGAGAATCAAAGGATCGTAAAAAAATAAATAAAGTGATTACATGTTTGAAATAAAATCCTAAAATAAACTAACATTTCCAAGTAATTAAGTCAAACTCCAATTAATTTTAACTAAATATGACCCAAATAATCACATACAAACATGTATAAATCCGAAAGAATGTTTTTTTTCTCTCTCTCTCTCCACTGGGAATATCAAATGAAAAGGCATTTTCATCCGGTCAATCCACGCTACGGTAATCGCTTTATATTAAACTTCTCAGCTTTATCTTAACCAAAGTAAAAAAGTCCGTCAAGCAGGGACAGCGTAAACTAAGCAGATTTCCCACTTAAGTTTTAGAATAGCTAAATCCAGATACTGGTAACTCTTAACACCACCGTGAATATTAATTGAATGTATACATACGGTAATTAGAAATCTTTCAGCCAATTTTAATGACCTCCCGACAGGAAGCGTCTGAATACAGAACACACAGGTCACCCAACCACTCACAGCAGAACAAATAGAAATATTAGCAGATTTCCCTTAAGGCTATTGAGGTCCTACTCATGACGCGAGTTTTGAAAAATTTCCTCAAATGTCCATTGATCCTACCCAGGAGATGACGAAAATGAGGTCCGTTCAAAATTATATATATATATATATATATATATATATATATATATATATATATATATATATATATATATACTTGTGTGTTAACGCTCTAGCGGTTCCAATTTTTGTTTGATCGTTCCCAAGCTTCATATTTAAGCGTTTTATGTAAAAAGAAAGATCAAGTTTGTTAATGACTGAAATCGAACCAGTGGGAGCGGGGGTTTAGAGGGGGGATTTTTGAAAATTCGAAATATCTCCTTTATTATGCGTTGGATCGAAATATTGTATAGAATTAAAATTATTGCAAATTAAATTTAATATAAATATTGTTCTTTACATTTATCCTGTACCTTGAATAATAACCGAGATATTTGCATTTGTATTGTGGGTGTGGTCGGCAGGAGTCGGCTGTTCGGCACTATCCGCCGAGAGCTAGTGCGGCCGTTTCTGTAACTATTCGTCCCTCGTGAATAGAGATACCTTACTACTACTGTTATTATTAGGCAGATTTTTCTATTGTAAAACTTCACTTGGGAAATTTTCTTAGTTTACGCAGCCCCTGCGTGACTGGCTTTTTTATTTAATTACTGAAATATATCAGAATATAACATATTAATTTTATTGAAAACTATTTACTTTATCTAGTACTGTACTTAGGAGGAACCAGAATAATTTTTATCTCAATCTCTAAAATTTTAGTAGTCCAAGAACAAGAGAAGGGGGGTATATGTATTTGCATATATATAAAAACATAAAATTCAAAGGAAACAATATTTGGTGTTTAACCTTGGAATAAAGTGGTTCATGTTATAACAGCTTATTATTAGTATGGCATGAGTAGGAGGCTGACAACTGAAAAATGCACATGTCTTAATAGTCAAGATAGAGAACGAATAAACGAATATTACAATATATATAGTACATTTAATTTTCAATAAGATGGGTTCTATTCATATTTCGATCCGTCGTATAGTCATTGAGATATTTTGTATTTTCTAAGTCTATATATATATATATATATATATATATATATATATATATATATATATATATATATATATATATATAAGAGAGAGAGAGACAGAGAGTGAGAGGGAGAGAGAGGGAGAGAGAGCGAGAGAGTGCGAGAGGGGGAGAGAGAGAGAGAGAGGGCGAGAGAGGGAGAGAGGGAGAGAGAGAGAGAGAGCGAGGGAGAGAGAGAGAGAGAGAGAGAGAGAGAGAGAGAGAGAGAGAGAGAGAGAGAGGGAGAGGGGGAGAGAGAGAGGAGGGAGAGAGGGAGAGAGAGAGAGAGAGAGAGAGGAGAGAGAGAGAGGAGAGAGAGAGAGAGAGAGAGAGAGAGAGAGGAGAGAGAGAGAGAGAGAGAGAGAGAGAGAGAGAGAGAGGAGCGAGGGAGGAAGGGGGAAGAGAGAGGAGAGAGAGAGAGAGAGAGAGAGAGAGAGAGAGAGAGAGAGAGAGAGAGAGAGAGAGAGAGAGAGAGAGAGAGAGAGAGAGAGAGAGTGAGAGAGAGAGAGAGAGAGAGAGAGAGAGAGAGAGAGAGAGAGAGAGAGAGAGAGAGAGAGAGAGAGAGAGAGAGAGAGAGAGAGAGAGAGAGAGAGAGAGAGAGAGAGAGAGAGAGAGATTGACAGATATATATAATTTTGTAAGGACCTCATTTTTGTCATCTTCTGGGAAGGATCGATCGACATTTGAAGAAATTTTTCGAAAAT
Source organism: Riptortus pedestris (assembly GCA_019009955.1). Lineage (NCBI taxonomy): Eukaryota > Metazoa > Arthropoda > Insecta > Hemiptera > Alydidae > Riptortus > Riptortus pedestris. Next base: position 39,113,781 of record CM032231.1, read on the forward strand.
CGCGTCATGAGCACAACCTCAATAGCCGATTTCTCCTAAGGAAAATCTGCTTAAACAGTTTTTCAAGTTTTTATACTCACAAAAGTCATTAGCCATATTTCGCAGGTACGTATATAATCATTGTTGGACCCAAGGTCACAAAGTAGGGATTATTTCGTTTTGCGAGCAGATCATGGTGGGCGCAGCTATCAGATACGTGATCTCCGTCGAGAGGTGTCTGTCGGCAAAATCACGTCCTGATCTGCCAGTATAGGTATTGTGGGAAGACGCCGTCTATAATTTGTAGATGATTAGCTGCTCTTCTTTTTCTTTTTCTACTCCTGGTCGGGATAATTCTTCAAGTATAGATGATTGATGATCTTCTGTACATAGGTATAGATATTGAGCGAATACATTCAGTAATGTATATGTGTGTATATATATCTCTATATATATAAAATTGTAAACTCTGTCTGTACATTGATTTTTTTCGCGAATTTTCGCGATAACTTTTCGTTTCACATGTCATAGACGTTTGTTGCATTTTGTTTCTTTCGTGTGTTTGTTTGTTTGTTACCTTTTCACGCATAAACGGCTAAACCGAATTTTTTGAAACCTGGTATGTATATTACTACTAAACCAACTTAGACTTTAGGCTATATTAATATCCTCCGAGACGAACAGGAGTGGGGGTTATAAGGGAAGCCTGAAATTAAAAATAGCGATATTTCGTTTCCTATTGGTTTTTCGGCAAATATAATCATAACAGTAGTTGTTTATTTTGTTATTTAGAGTAACTTTTGTTATATAAACTTTTTTCGTATACTGAATTATAAACGAGATATAAGCTAAAACCTATAGCGGAAGTGAACAATTTTATTTGGGACAAAAGACCAAACCGAAATAAATAAAACTCGGTATGTGTATTAGCACTAACGCTTTCATTATAATAAGCCATACCAACATTTCTAGGGACGGGCAGGAGTGGGGGTTGTACGGGAGGCCTGAATTTAAAATAGCGGTATTTCGTTTTCTATTCGTTTTTCGGCAAATATGAACATAACAAAAATTGGTTATTTTGTTATTTTGAGTAACTTTTGAGATATTCATTTTTGTCTTTTAACAATGTATAAACGAGATATACACTATAATCTAAAGCGGGAGTCAACTATTTTATTGGGCGCTAACGATTGAACAGAACTTAACAAAACTCGGTATGTCAATTAACATTAATTCTTCCATGATTATAAGTTATATTAAAATGTTTAGGTTAGAACGGGAGTGGGGGTTATAAGGGAGGCCTGAAATAAAAATTCGCGATATTTCATTGTCTATTTGTTTTTCGACAAACATGCACATAACATAAGTTGTTCACATTGTTATTTAGATTAACATTTTTTTTTTATACATTTCTCCAGGAACAATGTGTGGAGCAAGTAATTTGCGTAGAAATATTGATATGCTCAACAATTCATTCCTATTTGAACTATCAGGTACCTCAGCTGGAAAAATTAATTCAAATCAATTTAATATTTTGTCCTTAATAGCTGAAATCTATGTATAATGCATAGGAGACGGGAAATATGACAATTTGGAGGACAGTGAAGATTTACATAAAAAATTAATTTTATTATTAACAAATGCCAGCAACGGGTATTAAACCTTAACACTGGGACAGGTAAATGGCAAAATAAAGCCTTGCCAAAAAAAATACCATCACCATTCAACCTCAAATCAATTCCCGGGCGAAGCCGGGTATCTGAGCTAGTTTTATATAAATATATATATATATATATATATATATATATATATATATATATATATATACATTACATTACGCTTTACTAAGTGATAGAGAGTACACGTTTAGGCTGAGAGAAGCACAGCTTCATGAGTTATATAAAGAACTCTCATTTCACTCTCGGCGTGCAGTAGAATACGCTCACGTAAATAATTGCCACAATAGGCAAAAAGGTCACAATCACTCAACCTGGACAAAAATCCTTTGATTAGCATTGACTCCTCCAACTGCTACCTGTGTAACCTCCAGGCACCATGAGACACCTATACTTTCCTTGCTTTTAGCAGATTTCCTTTAAGGAAAATCAATTATTAAGTTCGTACTGATGACGATATTTTCGAAACATTTCTTCAAATGTCCATCAATCCTACCCAGGAGACGACGAAAATGATGTTCGTTCAAAACTATATATATATATATATATATATATATATATATATATATATATATATATATATATATATATAAAATTGTAACCTCTGTCTGTACATTGATTTTTTTCGCGAAATTTCACGATAACTTTTCGTTTCACATGTCATAGACACCATATCCGCATTTTGTTTCTTTCGTGTATGTTTGTTTGTTTGTTTGTTTGTTACCTTTTCACGCATAAACGGCTGAACCGAACTTTATGAAACTTGGTATGTATATTACTACTAACCCAACTTAGACTTTAGGTTATATTAATTTTCTCTGAGACGAACAGGAGTGGGGGTTATAAGGAAAGCCTGAAATTAAAAATAGCAATATTTCGTTTTCTATTGGTTTTTCGGCAAATATGCACATAACAAAAGTTGTTTATTTTGTTATTTAAAGTAACTTTTGTTATATACACTTTGGTCGTATACCGAATTTTAAATGCGTAATACGCTAAAAATTATAGCGGGAGTCAACAATATTTTTTGCCAAAAAAGACTCAACCGAACTAAATAAAACTCGGTATGTGTATTAGCAGTGAGGCCTTCATTATAATAAGCCACACCAACATTTCTATGGACGGGCAGGAGTGGGGGTTATAAGGAAAGCCTGAAATTATGAATAGCGATATTTCGTTTCCTATTGGTTTTTCCGCCAATATAAACATAACAAAAGTTGTTTATTTTGTTATTTGGAGTAACTTTTGTTATATACACTTTTGTCGTATACCTAAGTATAAATGAGTTATACGTTAAAACTTTAGCGGGCACTAACGGCTGAACCGAACTTAACAAAACTCGGTATGTCAATTAGCATTAATTCTTCCATGATTATAAGTTATATTAAAAGTTTTAGGTTCGAACGGGAGGGGAGTTATAAGGGAGGCCTGAAATAAAAATTCACCATATTTACATCTATATTATTATTATTATTTATTAACGTCCACTTTTTGCAACTTAGGCTAATCGGGACGGGTTATCTACAGGTTACCACCCCATTCTAGACAGGGTGGGATTTTAGGACGTTATTTAATGAATTTCGTCACTAAATAATTTCCTTTGCCCAGGCGAGAATCGAACTCGCCACTCTAGGTTTACCATGTGAGATAAAGGTCAACGCTTTAACTCGCATGGCTAACCTGAGCCCCCTTACATCTATAAGAGACGGGAAATATAAAAATATCGAAGACTGTGAAGCCTTATCGAACAAATAATTCTATTATTAGCAAATCTACGGCAAAGACGGTTATCTATCCTAAACACTGGGACGGGTAAATGTCAAAATATTGTGCAATGTAAAGCCTGCTAAAAAATTCCATCACCATTCAGCCTCAAATGAATTCCCGGGCGAAGCCGGGTATCTGAGCTAGTATATATATATATATATATATATATATATATATATATATATATATATATATATAAAATTGTAACCTCTGTCTGTACATTGATTTTTTTCGCGATTTCATGATAACTTTTCGTTTCACATGCCATAGACACCATAACTGCATTTTGTTTCTTTCATGTATGTTTGTTTGTTTGTTTGTTACCTTTTCACGCATAAACGGCTGAACCGAATTTTATGAAACTTGGCATGTTTATTACTACTAACCCAACTTAGACTTTAGGCTATGTTAATATTCTCTGAGACGAACAGGAGTGGGGGTTGTAAGGGAGGCCTGAAATTAAAAATAGTGATATTTCGTTTCCTATTGCATTTTCGGCAATTATGCACATAACAAAAGTTGTTTAATTTGTTATTTAAAGTAACTTTTGTTTTATACACTTTTGTCGTATACCTAAGTATAAAGGCGTTATACGCTAAAACCTATAGCGGAAGTCAACAATTTTATTTACACAAAAGACTCAACCGAACTATACCAAACTCGGTATTTGAATTAGCACTAACGTCTTCCTTATAATAAGCCATTCTAACATTTTTAGGGACGGGCAGGAGTGGGGGTTATAGAGGAGGCCTGAAATTAAAAATAGTGATATTTCGTTTCCTATTGGGGTCTTGGCAAATATGTACATAACAAAAGTTGTTTATTTTGTTATTTAGAGAAACTTTTGTTATGTACACTTTTGTCGTATACCTAATTATAAAGGCGTTATACGCCAAAAAGTGATAGCAGAAGTCAACAATTTTATTTGGCACAAAAGACTCAATCGAACTAAACCAAACTCGGTACGTGGATTAGCACTAACGTCTTCCTTATAATAAGCCATACTAGCATTTCTAGCGACGGGCAGGAGTGGGGGTTATAAGGGAGGCCTGAAATTAAAAATAGTGATATTTCGTTTCCTATTGGGGTTTTGGCAAATAAGCACATAACAAAAGTTGTTTATTTTGTTATTTAGAGAAACTTTTGTCATATACACTGTTGTCGTATACCTAATTATAAAGGCGTTATACGCCAAAATGTGATAGCAGAAGTCAACAATTTTATTTGGCACAAAAGACTCAACCGAACTAAACAAAACTCGGTATGTGAATTAGCACTAACGTCTTCCTAATAATAAGCCATAGTAACATTTCTAGGGACGGGCAGGAGTGGGGGTTATAAGGGAGGCCTGAAATTAAAAATAGTGATATTTTGTCTCCTACTGGGGTTTCGGCAAATATACACATAACCAAGTGGTTTATTTTATTATTTAGTGAAATTTGCTTAACAATTCTTTGGAACTACAAGGTACCTCACCGGGAAAAATTAATTCAAAAGTATATTAATATTTTGTGCTTAATAATTCAAATCTACGCATAATGCACAGGAAACTGGAAATATGACAATATGGAGAACAGTGAAGTCTTACATAAAAAAATAATTTTATTATTAACAAATCCACAGAAATTACGGGTATTTAAACTAAACACTGGGACGGGTAAATGTCAAGATATTGTGCAAAGTAAAGCCTTGCCAAAAAAATACCATCACCATTCAGCCGCAAATCAATTCCCGGGCGAAGCCGGGTATCTGAGCTAGTATATATATAAAATTGTAACCTCTGTCTGTACATTGATTTTTTTCGCGAAATTTCACGATAACTTTTCGGTTCACATGTCATAGACACCATATCTGCATTTTGTTTCTTTCGTGTATGTTTGTTTGTTTGTTTGTTTGTTTGTTACCTTTTCACGCATAAACGGCTGAACCGAATTTTATGAAACTTGGTATGTATATTACTACTAACCCAACTTAGACTTTAGGTTATATTAATTTTCTCTGAGACGAACAAGAGTGGGGGTTATAAGGGAAGCCTGAAATTAAAAATAGCGATATTTCGTTTTCTATTGGTTTTTCGGTAAATATGCACATAACAAAAGTTCTTTATTTTGTTATTTAGAGTAACATTTGTTATATACGCTTTTGTCGTATACCGAAGATTAAATGCGTTATACGCTAAAAATTATAGCGGGAGTCAACAATATTATTTGCCAAAAAAGACTCAACCGAACTAAATAAAACTCGGTATGTGTATTAGCAGTGAGGCCTTCATTATAATAAGCCATACCAACATTTCTATGGAAGGGCAGGAGTGGGGGTTATAAGGAAGGCCTGAAATTAAAAATAGCTATATTTCGATTCCTATTGGTTTTTCCGCCAATATAAACATAACAAAAGTTGTTTATTTTGTTATTTGGAGTAACGTTTGTTATATACACTTTTGTCGTATACCTAAGTATAAATGAGTTATACGTTAAAACTTTAGCGGGCACTAACGGCTGAACCGAACTTAACAAAACTCGGTATGTCAATTAGCATTAATTCTTCCATGATTATAAGTTATATTAAAAGTTTTAGGTTCGAACGGGAAGGGGTTAAAAGGGGGGCCTGAAATAAAAATTCACCATATTTACATGTATAAGAGACGGTAAATATAAAAATATCGAAGACTGTGAAGCCTTATCGAACAAATAATTCCATTATTAGCAAATCCACGGCAAAGATGGGTATCAATCCTAAACACTGGGACGGGTAAATGTCAAAATATTGTGGAATGTAAAGCCTGCTAAAAAATACCATCACCATTCAGCCTCAAATGAATTCCCGGGCGAAGCCGGGTATCTGAGCTAGTATATATATATATATATATATATTTGCCTGTTAACGCTCTAGTGGTCGCAATTTTTGTTTAATCGCCCGGTATTTAAAGAAAGATCGAGTTCGTTAATGGCCGAAATCGGACCAGTTGGAGGTTCCCAAAGAGGGGAAGGATCTTACAGCGAACGTAAGACGGAACGAGGTCTCCGTAACTGTAAGTAAACAATATGTAATTCAATTTAATTAATATATTATGTTAGGTATGACAAGTCTAAAGTGGCGAGTTGGATTCCCGCCTTGCCAAAAGGAATTTATTTAGTGGCGAACTTATTAAATAAAATCCTTAGTCCCACCCTGACTAAAAAAAGGTGTTAACCTGTAGATAACCCGTCACAATTTGCTATAGTAGCAAAACGGCGACGTTAATAAATAATAATAAAATACTTAGAAATGTGTTATATCAAAGAATTACCCTAGATTTTCATAACTTAATTTTATTATTTATTGCAAAGGTATGACCACTGAAGAGGTGTTATGTAAGCTTGAAACACGGAGGATAATTTTATTAATAATGTGTTTTTATTGACAACCCATTCACTAAACTATGATATATATATATATATATATATATATATATATATATATATATATATATATATATATATACTTGAGAATATTAGGCCCAGTTTTAGAAGACTAATTAATATATATGTTTGATCTACAAAATGCAATAGAAGAGCTTTGAATTCAATTCAGGTATTATTTAATGCATTTGAATCACTTACAAAAATAATAGCAACTCATAGGAAAAAAAAAAAACTATCTCAAAATTTATGTCAATATGGCGAGGAGATTCTCATTCTTGGCTGAATATATAGGCACGTGTACGTGGTCGATTGCTCGATTAAGAATGAACAAAAAAATACTCAAACGCGCGCGCGCACACACACACAAACACACAATGAAAGTCACGGTGGTTAAATTATCACTGAATTAATTGGATTATTATATCCCCTCATTCAGGTGATATGTATTCAGGATATTAATGTTTGTAATTGAACCGAGTGCTGTCTCTACGAGCAAAAAAACTCATAAACCTTCCATGTTCTATATTCCTCATATTACATATTAGCATATTTGACCGGAATACCTACCTTCTGGTGAATCCTCCAGTTATTAAATACTTTCTGAGTGCTTATTAACACCACAACACGTCATTAATCAGTTCTGGGCAATTATGATAATTAATAAGTCTACTGCATTTTCAGTAGGATCAAATTCTTGTTTTATGTGACAAGAAGGCAATGAATATTTTGTCATCTAACTCTCTATTGAACTCTGTAGTACCTTTTATTAAGCCAATGGCACCTTTTAAATGCCAATTTTTATGGGTATCCTATACCAAAAATGAAATGTGGAGAAATTGCAAAAGCTTCATGAATTTAGTTATTTCATTATATTATTTATTTGCTCGGTCAAATGGATTGTGAAAAAGCCAAAAGACTGCTTTGCCGACATTTAGGTTCCCATTTCGAGACCTAAAATACAAATATACAATCAAGTAAGTTATTTTTTCTGTAAACGTTGAATAATGGTAACATTACTAAACTGAAATGAGTGAAGAAAGTGAAACATTTTGCAATAGAGTGAAGAAAGTAATCACTTTCTTCACAAGTGAAGAAAGTGAATTGCCTTCTTAATTAGTAATAAGTATAAATTAAAAAATAATTTGAAGTTGGAAATTAAATGTTTTTAAATGTTTCTTAACATTGTAAGAATTTATTTTAACAAAATAAATTGAAATGTGAATGAATTATTGGTGGAAATAATCAATATATTTTAAAATTTAAATATAATAATAATTACCTTCCTAGTTTATAACCTGAACTTGTTTATAACTACACTACTTCACAATCATCACTAGTTGTTTTATAACTATGCTTATAACCTTTCACAACCATGCTTATAACCTACCAACAACATACCATAATCTTCACAACATCCTAATTTTGTTCATATTCTGGTTAGATCTGATCATGTATTACACGATTACAGAAAAAAATTAATATTACACTCGTGGCGAAAGTAGAATTTACAACTCTCGTGAAATTACCACACTCGCTTCGCTCGTGTGGGTAAACGTTTCACTCGAGTTGTAAAATGATCTACTTTCGTCACTTGTATAATAAATAACTATTTTAATTTATACGTGTGTATAAAATGAAAACATAGACCATCTATACTTAGGAATTTGTAATTAATTCGTTTAGCATGATAGAGAAAATGCCAAGTATTAAAACATGAGTGTTAAGCCACTATTTCAAAAAGTCGGCAAAGCAGATATTTTTTTTTTTTTTACCATTCCATTGCTCGAGTACCTCAATAAAGAATAATACTAAGATTTGATTGCGGTAATCCAATTTTACCATTTTTTTTTTCAGTATATCTGCTACTGTCGATGGTTGCTCTACTAATTTTTAATAAATTTCACTAGAAAAAGAAGAAGTGTTTAACATCTGGATGAACCAACACCGGTTTTTTTATGCGTTTAGCATCATTCATGCTGAGCTATGACACTCTTTTTTATAGCAAAGGCCAGATTGATCTGCTGCGTCAATAGGCTCTGTGCTGATTCTTGGTTTATTTGCTGTTCATTGATATGCTGTGCCATTCAGCGGTTATCATTTCTTTTTACTACTGCTTTTCTGCCCGTATGTTTCATGAGAGCCTCACTTTTATTATGAAATATACGCCCCCTTCCTGTTGCCTATACTCCAATCGTTCGTCCATCCGCATTATGATCAAACACAAATCAATTGATCTCTGTTATACTTAAAAATTTTTCAACTTCTTCCAAAAATAATTTAAATGTGTTTTAAGAGTGTATACAAAAATTGAATTGAAAATATAATGAAGTTAAATATAATTTAATGGCGGTGTGTACTGTCCTTAAAATACAATGTTTACACTCAGAAGTAATTTTCTACTTAAAGCTATTGATTAACAATCAAGTTTCTCTTCAAGGTATAAGTAGGGGCGTTGTATTTGAAGAGCTTGGCTTTGAGAGAAACATTTTTTGTGTGAGTTAGCAGTCGTAATTGTTGTTGACTATTACACTTGATATCTAGGATGCACTAGTTCGAGTCTCGATAGGTGTTAAAATTATTTTTGTGATAAATAATTAAATTTTAACTATTTATTCAAGGTGTTATTCCTTCCTTAAATAACTGCACATATTAATAACATGAATGTTCTTATTAATTCAAAATGTAAACACAGAAAACAATGTGGTGTAACTTAACAGTAGTATAACCTCAAGAAGAAACCATGTGGTAACAAAAGAAAAACACTAATCATATGTTCACAAGTTTAAATCAATAATCATATGTAACAGGTGTAATCCGTCCTATAAATAAAAAAAAAATAGTTGCTACCTCCTTGTTCATATGCTCACTGGCAATATGTCATAAAGATAAAAAATATGACTGGGAGAGGTGGATGAATGTTGTAGTTAGTTAAGGTTTAACATGCAGGTTAAGTCCTATAATTAGTCTGGTTATGAATGTATAGACTTTCTAACACGGAGAAGCTGACGAGAAACTTCTGCATGGCCTTCTTTCTTAAGTTGTGTCGTTTTTCCGTGTAAATCAATGCTTCCTCGGAAGCCTCGTAGTTCAGCTAGCGTATTGAACGGAGTGAGTATAAAAGAACAACAAGTATATTTTACGCATGTGCGAAAAAAATAAGAGGATCTTCTATGTTTAATTTAATAAAATTCTGGGCAAAAAGACTTTTAATATGTTATTTATCGCAATAATAGGCAACATCCGTTCTTTTAGCAGATTTTCATAAAGGGAAATCAGCTATTCAGGTTGTATTCATGACGCGATTTTCGAAAAATGTCATCAAATGTCCATTGATTCTACCCAGGAGATGACGAAAATGAGGTCCGTTCAAAATGATATACATATATATATATATATATATATATATATATATATATATATATATATATATATATATATATATATATATATATATATATATATATATATATATCTGTTAAGACTTTAGCGGTCGCAATTTTTGTTTAATCGTCACCATACTCGGTATTTAATCGTTTTATGTAAATAGAAAGATCTAGGTCGTTAACTGCTGAAATAGGGCCAGGGGTAGGGGGGGGGGTTAGAGGAGAGGATTTTCGAAAATTCAAAATATCTCCGTTACCATAGGTCGGATCGAAAAATTGTATAGAACCAATCTTATTTAAAATTAAATTTACTATAAATATTGTTATATACATTTATTCACTATCTTGAATATTAACCGAGATATTTGCATTTTTCAGTTTTCAGCCATCAGCAAACCGCCACTTCCACTCATGTTACATAAACAATACTCTGCTACATAATAAATCACATTATTCGAAGTTTAAATACCAAAACCTGTATTGAAGAGACCTTTACTATACGAGATACATGCAAATATGTCCTGGTGACCCCTCCCCCGTCTTAAGGTTTTGGACTACTAAAATTTTATTGATTGAGATAACAATTATTCTGACTCATTATTAATTACAGTACTATATATAGTAAATAGTTCTCAATAAAATTAATATGTTATATTCTGATATATTTCAGTAATTGTTTCTCTTTCCGGTTGAGGCGGGCAGACCCTTTTCTTTACATTTCTAACGCTTCCTGTCGGCAGGTTATTGAAATTGGATGAAACATTTCTCATTTCCGTTTGTATTTATTCACGGTGGTGTTGTGTTACCAGTATGTAGATTTATGTATTACTAAATTTCACGTGGGAAATCTGCTTAGTTTACGCAACCCTTGCGTGACGGACTCTTACTTAGGTAGGTAGTATATTGACAGCATTCATTTCAGCTTTATTCCAAGCTAGCAAAGCTGCTCTTATATTAAACTGCTATAATTTTGTTGTGGCTTTTTTGTTGGCACTATCACTCAATAGCTTGTCTCTCTCTGTAGGAATAAATAATTTATGGTGCACTAGGCCTAAGGATCTACGGATCCTGGTTCAACCGAATATTGAAAAAATTCAGTTTAGCAAGTATATCCTTAATTTGAGCGACCCAGTTATAGCGAATAGTGTTGATGGGGACTGGTCTAATAAAAAGAGCTTGTTACCTTAGATACTTCGGTTCCAATAATTCAACAATGCCCAATAACCGCAGTCCGCTCTTTCAGCCGCACAGATAAATGTGAGATTTGCTATTCTATTCAATTGCTTCTGGGTGGCTTCACATACCATGTACAAACAGTCATTTCTATACTGACATTTCCTTACTCCTTGTGACATTAGCAGCCACAATTGCCCGCAGCAGTGTAGAGGATGTACCAGAAAGTGACAGGTCGAGTGAGTAATAAGAGTATTAGGTAAGCCGATGTGAGTAATAGTGACTATATAGTAATAGCAGTGTAACAAGGTGAATGCCACGCATGACTTGCCTCCCTTGGCCTCGCTCCTGTTTTGCCCCCAAACTCGGTCATACTCATTGCATGCCGACATTTTAGCGGATTTCCCTTAAGGAAGAACAGCTGTTGTGGTGTTACTCATGATTTTCGAAACATTTCTTCCTACCAAGGAAATTACGAAAATGGGGTCCGTTCAATATATATGTTCACTATTTTTATATTTTATAATCAGGTAGGCTAATTTTTATACAAATGGTTTCCTTCTTAGAGACCTGTAACTTTAACATAAACTACTTTAGTGGGTCTATGAAATTTGAAATTCCCACTGGACCCATGATCTGGGCACCTGTAGATCTTCCGCCCACTTGGGGTGGCCCACCAACTAACTACACATTCTAGCACAGATCTTCGTCGGGAGAGATTCGCATATAAATACTACCTGAGAGTGTTCATGCTTTTTTCGGCTGTTCGTAGTGGCCATCTCTTGTACCTTGGGAATTTGTCTTCTTAACGTCATCATATCACTGTGTAGAATCCTTGAAAATAAATATCAGTTCCCGTGCTTCCAGCACATGGTGAGCTTTTGTTTACCGAGGCTTGTTCTTCTGCTCTGTGGGGTGCCCAAATTACTTACTCCATTCAACTCTTTCTTGCCTTTTGGTGGACATGCTTATACTTTTAGTAATGTAGTCTTATTCTCAGAAATGTGAATGTGTTTAATTCTTATGAATAAATAATTTGAAAGGATTTGTTAACACCGTTCCGTTAATATACACTCAACCGCAAAAAAAACCGGACACTTAGATTTAGTCTTATAATTTTGTTAAATACTTAATATATATGTATATTAATCTTTTTAATTAAAATAATTTGTTAATCTATAGGTTATTTAAACAAAATCTGCCAAAAGTGAATAATTTTTATTGATTATTTACAAAAAAATACAAAATAAAAGAAAAGAAAAAGATAAATTAACACATTAAAAAAAAAAACATTATTCTTCATATTTATTACAGTGAATGGTAGACTTCGCTACCCCAAGCGTTTCGGCAATGTAACGTAAGCTCCGGCCTTCCATCTAAGTTTGAAAGACCCATTATTCTGGACCGAAATAAAAATAAAACATTAATTAAAGAAAATGCTTGGTTAATAATTAAAGATGATTAAATGTGCGAAGAACTACTTACAGTTTAGAATAGATCAACTTCACGACAAATAAATCTAATCTGAGTTTTATCTAATTGTTTACTAATCCTGTAGGGATTAGTTCAATGGACTTAGACTCTAAATTCTCTGTAATAACTAGAATACCCACATAAAGAAAATTGCATAAAATTAGCTTTTAATACGACAAAAATGAAGTGTCCGGTTTCTTTTTGCGGTTGAGTGTATTATTTATTCGGTTTATGCATCACATCAAAGGTGACTGACATGGTCTCTGTTTAAAGTAATCTATTTATTCCTTCATGTAAACCTTGATACTTTACTAATATAGTATTGAAAATATTCCTTAAATATCTGAGGTTTTCTCATATTCGCACTTTGCCTATTAGAATATAATAAAAGTTATCCCTTTTAAATATTCGTAAGTATGTTTTAGACCGTTTGTATTTTAATTATATATGTATTGGTAAATGTTTACATGTTTTAGACATATCAGTATGTTTGGAATATATTAGCTGCTGCCAGCAGCTTACTTGAATACAGTCTGTCAGTATGTGTTTTACCGTTGGATCCTTGTGGCAGAATTCGCATGTTGGGTTGTCTGTCATTATGTGTCTATGTGTCAGGTATGTGTGGCAGATCCGGAATCAGGCAAGAACAACTTCCTCCCGTCTAGTACTCCTATGGCTCGATGGCTATATTAATTGTACTTTTGATACTGCGGAGGTGGTTGTTTACTTTCATCTGCTATATGTTATACTTTTTTGAACATAGTATGGTCCATTTTGAATGTAAAGATTACTTTCCAGACATAATAAAGAATATTTTTAATAATAGTTATTATGTACATACATAATGTATCTGGCATAATTGTTCTTTGTGAACCGTTTTCAAAAAAGAAACTTAATCCTTACATTGTTCCAACTACTATCCATGATTATGAAATATATGGCCCATGCATTGGAAAAACATACGTACACAGGAGGCGCGAATTATAAATATATTTTGCGGAGTGAACCCATGCCTGCTTTTATTATTAAGATATTCCCAGCAACCCCGGGTTCCATAGCTAGAATATACAGGTGGTCAAAAAAAAAATGTATATACTCGTTGAGTAGGCTGTCTCAGAACAAAATGACATAGGTGGAGCAAGTCGGGCAAATGTATGGTGAATACTGAAGGCTGCAATGTTCAAGGTGCACATTGCTATGCAACTGCACGAGAATGACCCAGATCGAAGAATGGGATACTGTGAATTGTCTGAGAACAAGCTTCAGGAGTATGAAACGTTTGCGTATAATGTTGTATGGTGCGCAATTCAAACTGAGTGGTACCGTTCAAACCGACACAACTGCGTATGCTGGGCTCCTACAAATCCTCATGTCCACGGGGACAATGAAGTTAATCTACCGGGTGTTCTGTGGTCTGTTATCTCTCGCTTTGATTGGCCCATTCTTCTTCAAAACCGGTGAGGTATATCTGGATATGCGAGCTATTTGGAGATGATCCGTTTTACTTGTAACAAGCGGCTCACAATCTCACAACCACAGAGATGTACGAGGTTAGTTACTACAACTCTACCTGCAACATGGCTACTGGACGGGATGATAGTGCGTACTCACCAAAATAATCAGACCTTACAACTCGAGGCTTTACTTTGGGGGTCTCTGAAAAACGAAGTTCATCGACATATCGCCTACTCTGAGCATGCTACGAGAAAGAAAATAAAATTTAGTAAATGAAATAAAGGGTAGGAACCGCCAGTATAGATGATACTGTAGGTGCATACGGTCGTCATTGGCTGATGGTCGAGTACAGTTGGCATTGTGCAATCGATGCAAAGGCACCATCTTCAAGCCGACTAGAGTTGTATTATAAATAAAATTTATAACGTTTATGTGGATTTTATTGGACATTAACACATTTTTAAATTATAGGTTAGAAAAATTTAAAGTAATTCAGCTTAAGGTAACCAGCCACAATTATTTTCAACAATATGTACATAAGTGAAAACTCAAACTTTGTGAAAAAATGTAATTATATTTTTCACTCATTCAAATTAAAATTAAATTCGTGTAATTATATTTATTTCACTCTCTTGGCACATCCTCCAGAACTTTTGTTTTTACCTTTTTGTAAAGTAATGGTTCATATTAGTCTCACTTTTGCTGAGTATATAATTTCAAAAGCTAAATAGTATCTAAAATCTAAACATGGGGCTCAGGTTAGCCATGTGAGTGAAAGCAGTGCCTTAATCTCGCATTGTAAACCTAGAGTTCGATTCCAAACTGAGCAAGAGAACTTATTTAATGACGAAATTCATTAAATAAAATCCTAAGTCTCACCGTGGCTAGAAAAGGGTGGTAACTTGTAGATAACCCGTCCCATTTAGCCTTATTTGCAAAAAGTGGATAAATAATTTAAATTTTTTAGCATTACGGATTAAAACTAAAACTCCCTGTCACTGAAAAACTTCAGTGTTAAGAGATGTCTACTTTCAACAGCAAAATGTTTTCCCTTGAATTTCTAGAAACGAGTCAGTGGTGTACTGATAGACACATCATCTTTCTGTCATCTAACACCTAACGGAACAGAGGTTAATAAATAATTAAAAAGAAGAAAGAAAAAAGTTAAACATACTTATGGTTCCAATATCAAGGAAGAGGAAAGACGAGGACAGGGGTTGCCTTCCCATAGCCTTGATTTGAAACCATCTAACAATACAAACCGGAAGGAAGAATGAGAAAATTACATTTGAGGCCTCAATTGAAAGAGCTCGGATGAACCAGATAACTTTTATTGGTTATTGATTCCCTTCATAATAGACGTAGTTTATATAAATAAATATATATATATATATATATATATATATATATATATATATATAGGACGTTGAATGAAAGTTAGTGTAGGCTTGCGAATGTTTGTATTTCTCCCTCTGAAAAAGCTTGAGCACTTTCTGTTCGCAGATATCTACAGATGTCTAAGAGACACTGTGAAAAGAGGGCCAACCACTTCTGCCGGGAAGTAATGATATCGTATTTTCTCTAAGCCACTACGACTCGGAGACGTGTGATTAGCAATTCATGAAAATTTTGTGAACATGACCCTGGCGAATATTTGCCAATGCTAACTTCGTGTAAAGACTTGTCGAGAAAAGTGGTACCAAGTGTTCACATGCCATTGTTCTAATAATTTTGAAAACATTTTTTCTTTATTTTAACATTTCGAATTAAGTGAATTGAAAATAAATGATACCGAGCGAGATCGCCTAGTTGCGGAGCTCATCAAATAAATATATAAATAAAATATAGAAAATCATTAAAGTAAACATACTGACAAAGAAGTAACCTAGTCAGAATAAAATGAAAGCTCCGTTAACTTGGCAATAACTGTTAAATATAGCGAATTGCCTGCAATTGGAGGACATAGGTTGGAAACGCAGGTTTAAACATTTTAAATTAAATTTTTATAATTTACAATTTTTGTATGAATTTCAAATTAATACTGTGCAATGAACTGAAAACTCCGAGGCGGTCATTTAATCCTTGGTGACGTTTAGTCACAACAGATAAACTATGTTTCCCAAAGAATCTCCTGCCCTGACACTAGAATCTAAAGTTTAGAGTTTGTCGGAATAAAATCTGGGCAGTGTTTTAGTTGGGGCTTAGAGGGTACGATTAGGTAGGCACCATTAGTCCAGTTAGCTGATCCTGTAATTAGTAGACAGGGATTATCGTGTAATCCAACAGGACTTACCTCAGATGTGTTGGATGTTTGCCTTTCCATGTGTCTCGTCCTAGCTAAACAATGTTTCTCTTTGGCAAGTGCTCTTAAAGTCTAAGTCTAGTTTATCGTTAGAAAAAGTTTAAAAAAAGAAAAAAATAATGAATACATTATTTATTCCACACTATTCATGAGGATTTTTTTTTGTTCAAAAAATCCCTCTATATTCTCCCAGTATTAAATAGTACATTACTATCACTATTTAGTATAATAATGCAAGTGAGTTCATAATATTACAAATAATAACATCTTTAAAAATATTTGATGTATTAAAATAGATGAAGATATCTTCAATTTATTTTATATATATTCTGATAAATCATACCCACCACAATATGATCTTCCCTTTTCAAAAAGATTAGATATTTTTTTTTACCAGAGTTGCGAGTTCCATTCTCATCCGGACAGTAGGAATTTATTTACTGGCGGACACATTAAACAAAATCTTTAGCCCCACTCTGGGTGGTATATTATAGGTAACCAATCCCAGCTAGCGATAATAGCATAAAGTGTACATTAATAAATGAGAAACAGTTATTGCTCATTTTTAGCAGATTTCGCTAAGGGAAATCAGCAATTGAGGTCGTACTCTTGACACGATCGTCAAGACATTTCCTCAAATGTCCGGAGATGACGAAAATGAGGTCTGTTCAAAACTGTACATGTGTATATATGTATGTTTATAATATAACAGCTTATCGGTAATATAACATGAGTAGGTGAGGGGGTTTACTGAAGGCCGAAAATTATAATATGCAAATATTAAGCGAGATATTCAAGATATAGAAAACATGTATATTAATACATTTATAGAGTACAAATTTTCGATTCAACCCCTAATAACGAAGATACTATCCACTAATATCCCCTCCACTATTCTGATTTCAGCCATTATCACTAAAGCGGTAACAGATATATATATATATATATATATATATATATATATATATATATATATATATATATATATATATATATATATATCACTCAACCGCAAACACTTCATTTTTGTCGTATTAAAAGCTAATTTTCAGCTATTTTCTTTATGTCCATTGAACTAATCCCTTCAGGATTAGTAAACAATTAGATAAAACTCAGATTAGATTTATTTGTCGTGAAGTTGATCTATTCTAAACTGTAAGTAGTTTTTCGCACATTTAAACATCTTTAATTATTAACCAAGCATTTTCTTTAATTAATGTTTTATTTTTATTTCGGTCCAGAATAATGGGTCTTTCAAACTGAGATGGAAGGCCGGAGCTTACGTTACATTGCCGAAACGCTTGGGGTAGCGAAGTCTACCATTCACTCTAATAAAAATGAAGAATATTTTTTTTTTTTTAAATGTGTTAATTTATCTTTTTATTTTTTTTTATTTTGTGTAAATAATCAATAAAAATTATTCACTTTTGGCAGATTTTGTTTAAATAACCTATAGATTAACCAATTATTTTAATTAAAAAGATTAATATACATATATATTAAGTATTTAACAAAATTATAAGACTAAATCTAAGTGTCCGGTTTTTTTTTGCGGTTTAGTGTATACACACACACACATGTTAGTTAACGCTCGCAAGTTTTGTTTGATCGTTACTAAACTCTATATTTAAACGGTTTATATAACAATAAAGATGGAGGTTGTTAATGACGTAAATTGGACAAGCGGCATGGGGGGGGGTGTTTAGTGGGGAATTTTGAAAATCCAAAATATCTCCGTTATTATACGTTGGTTCGAAAAATTTTATTGAACTAATCATAATGGAAATTTTATATCCTATAAATGTTGTCTTATTCATTTTTCTCTATCTCGAATATTAACCGAGATATTTGGATTTTTTTAGTTTTCACGCCTCAGTAAACCGCGATATCGTATTAACAATAGGCGGTTATATTAAGTGTTAGCGTGCGGTTAGCTTCCCGGTAATAATAGTAGAGCTATTTCAGCACCAAAATGTCGGGGCGGGGAAGCTTTTTAGTCCCTAGTTTCGGCACCAAAATGTAAAGGCGGGAAGCTTTTTAAAGGCAAGAATAAGAGAGCATTAGACTGAAATATTTACTATTTTATGGAAAGATGCGGGGAAATAATACAAGTCACTATTTGAGTTCTCCAAAGAATCAAGTATATTGAATTGATTAAGCAACATATAATACACTTTATAGATATAGAGGTTGAAAAAGAAACAAAGGAAACTTAACTTTATAAAATAATTTAGCGGCAAGCCAATAATATATATACAATAGAATGATCGATCGGTCCTATATTGTGAGTACTCATTTAATAATTTGCCTAGATAATGCTAGTATTATTAGAAGTAAGTACCTGAGGGAAACATATACTTTCCTTGAAGTAGAGTCTTCTTCCGGTGTTATGTGTTATTTTCAGTGTTCCCTATAAGATTCTGTCTTCTAGCTGGTTGCGGTGATCCGTATATGATGGTAGCTTTGCGGGAGATGAAAGATTGACTATAACTGTGGCGGTAGAACCGTCCCTGGAGAGGCCAACTGAGCGGTTATCTATGAAGCGGTGTACACATTTTACTGTAGCGGAGAAACGACCCCGGAGGGGGCTAAGCCCCACTGGCAGTAGAAACGACCCCTGAGAGCGTCAAAGCCCAACTGCCTGTATCTTTGTATCTAGCCGATGCCTTCTTGAGCTGCAACGTAGTTTCCGCTGTAGGCCACAGCCTTGGTGATCTGCATGTGTGTGGCGGGTTTATGAACTCAGAGAGCGCGGGAAATTCAAATTCAAATGACGATTGAACATTAAGAATCACTTTATTCGAAGCTAAAATACAAAATATTGTTTTCGTTTAACTTTTACTCGTTGAGTTACCCAAGAAAAAAAAAATGAATGAAAATATATTAAATCTATTTTGACATGAAAGTATAATTCGCTAAATGAAGTAGCCAATTTTTAATTGTTATAATTTAAAAAGGGTTTACCAATTAAGAGACAGACATTACAAAACCATCTCACTTTCGGCCCTTTAGATGATGATAATTTCAATTTTCAAATACTGAAGAAAAGAACTCGTATTCTTCGAATTAAAATTATCAGTATTTTAAATACCTTGTCCCTATGATGAATGATAAGTTATTTTACTTTTATAGTCTTATTGAGGACTTATCAGTGAACATTTTACATTTTGTATGGAATTATAAAATATGCTCACCGTTAAAATTTTAAGAAAATAGAGCAAAAAGAATACAATTGAAAATTCTAAATTAATATATATATATATATATATATATATATATATATATAATAAATGTTTGGGATGAGGTAAGTGGAAAGACATTTTGTAGCACATAGTGCTTGTACAATAGCTGGTAATATAGGAGTGGGCGCCTGCCTACCCGCGGGTTAAACATTGCTGGCACGTTCATTTCACTTTAATTGTTTGACACATAACACATTGAAATGACATTACTTCAAGTTCAAAACACAATATCTATTATTAAACACGATAGCTTGCGTAAAGGAGTGCTTCATCATTTCGAAATGAACAGTTCCCTGGAAATATATCTCTGTGAGTTATCCTGTATCTGACAACTTGAAAGTTTAATATAAATTGTTCCTTCATGCGAGGTGAAGTCCGGGCTGAAGAGTAAATTTACAAAAGCCTCTTAAATGGCAAAAGAAAAAGAATTGCTTCTGAAATATAAGGGAATAAAATATTTTAACTTTTAAAATTTCATGAGTGAGACCCATTTAGAATGTATTTAAAATATATAGCCGAACCTGCAATTAGAGGCATTTGATTCCAAAGTGGAACAGCACTCAGAACAAGTCAGTATTTTAAACTATAATCTTCATAAAATGGGCTTCATTTTATTATTTTGTGTGCTTGAAATATTTCTAGCACTTTTAATATTTTTTTTTTTTTGGAAAATGTAACTCATTCCATTTAAATTACATTAAGTGCTGGAGCTGCATTAACTGTATCGTATATCTGAATATCGAAATACACGTATATAATTTATTAGAAAACCTTAGCTTGGATAGACTTCATATTGATTTCTCATTTTGAGAGTAGCTCACATTTGTCTGGTTTAATGATAAATCCAATGGCTCTTCTCTATTTTTTGGAAACAAAAATTAATATAAATGTTTTAAGAAGTGTTACCTTGACAAAGAGGTTTACAATAAATGAAACTCTACGAAAATTAAGAAAGAAGACACTTTGTAAGCTATCTACTAAAATTGAAATGCTTCCTAAACAATCATAAATTTTATTTATAAATTGCATTATGTATTTTGATATTAAATCCATTGCCAGTTTTGATAATTATAATGTTTATGTTTTCAATAGATTAATCTTTCTATTAAATTTGTGTTCGCTGGATCAGTACTAGTTCTTACAACATGCTACTAGGGCTATCAGTGTGCTTTTAGAATTGGCAGTGAGGAGTTGTGTGGTGACAAAAGCTCGTTTCTGCTTAGAGCTGATGTTTCTAGTGTTTTTTTACTACACTTGTAATTGGCAGGCCTGTCAGGTAAACCATTCGTGATTTATTCAGCGACCAAGACGTTGGAATTAGTGAAGAGTCATTGTGAAAATATATCAGTGAGCAATGTTTGTTTTACTTGATCCGTGCCATACCGACATTTTGCACTGCCTTGTAAGGGAGCATATCTGGGTAGGGAGGGGGTTGAGGACGGGGCGCAGAACATGGTTCTGAGCTCTGAATCATGTTTTTTTGATGTTTTTATGCTGGCGGATGAGAGAGATCATGTATGGGAGTGAGACTTTCAGGAGGGTGGTTTGGGGTAATGTTAAGGATGGATCAATATGTAGCCTGTGTAATGATATCAGAGAAGTCCTGCACACTGTGCTCTAGTTGTTGGGCATGATTAGAGTGCGAGAACACCAGTGTGGACTCATACATTTGGGACTTAAAACATTTCCAGTCAGCTTCGTGGTATGAGTAGTTGTTTTTTTTTTTTCCGGGCCGGAAGGGCAAATGAGCTGCTCATTGAGAAAGATGCGGGTGAGTAACAGGTCTATAGTATGGGTGGCTGTATATAATGCGCGTTAGGGTGAACAAATGTGAATGCTGTCTTTGTAATTGCCGTGCGGGAGTGGGTGGCATGATCGCTTGTGCGATTCGTAACTGGCGATTGAGATCTTTGATTCTTGCATTGGGCCGTCTGTACAGGCCGGTAACAGGATAGGTCCTATTAGCGAACTTAGCTTGTATCGAGACCATATGATATTATTTTACAATAGGTTCAACGACGGGCTCGATCCTTTTATAGGGAATCTTTTAATTACGATGGCAACGCCACCATGCCTATCATTCATTACGTCAAGATCTACAGCCGGTAATCGGGAACCTATCCTGTTACGGCAACAATAGCATTATGTAATGTAACCGTAATAAATGTAATACGTGTAGCTGCCACATGATGGCAGCACTTGACAGAGCTACCCAAGCGGGAGAGAGAGAGAGAGCGTGAGGGAGAGAAAGAGAGAGAGAGATAGAGCCAGACGCCAGGATAATCACCAAACTCTCTTATCGCCTAGTTTTCTCAAGCTCTTCCCAGGCTGCAGGGATTAACCAAACTATCAGTTCGGCATAGACCTTCATCAAGGCTACATCGTTCACACCGGCCCAGCTGCCCATCACCTATCAGTTCGGCCTAGACCTTCAATAAGGCATCACCGTTCACACCGGCCCAGCTGCCACATCATTTTCATACGGGTACATCCACCTATATGACTTCGCCTCAAGCGGACACCAAGTGTTCCCGGCCATCTCTCTTTCTCTCTCTCTGTCTACAGTTAAGATTATCATTATCATTATTATTATGTTATTAAGAGCTCAGTAGTTGACTAATTAGTTTATAATATAATATTAATTTTAGTATCATTACCTTTAAAGGAAGCATCTTTCTTGTTATTTTTTATTATTATAGGAGAAGACCATTATTAATTTTATAATTAAATATCTATACCATACATTTTATTCATTTTTTTATGATCTAACCCCCCTTTCTCTGCTGCGACCAGCTGTATTAGCCAACACTGGCCATAACAAAACAGCAGTCGGTGTTAGGAGCTTCAAGCGAATCTCCTAGCCGCTGCAACATATCCCAAGGTTCGAAGTTTGTGATACAGAACACCACGATTGCTGGACTGTATAAAACCAAAAACCCGTTTTACCCGAACTGTAATGTCGAGGGTTCTGAGGGTGTATATTATATATGTTTTTTTTTCGGGCCATAAGTGGAGGAAAAGGTCGATGTAGGTGAGGTGGCGTACTTCTATTAGATCTTGGTGCTTGAGGGCGGTTTGTACGTTATCTATCGGGCAATTTAAGTCGTGTCCTAGGATGAGAAATGTTTGGTTTCTGGGAGTCCCCCTTAAGACAGATGTATAAAATTGGACTGGGTGTTTAGATATCCATGGGATAGTCTAAATAACCGTAAGGTTTGTACCTTGACATCAGTGGGGGTACACCAGATGGTAAAATGGTACTTCGTGAGGGCTTTGAGGTGGATTGGGAGGGTGGAGGGGTCGTGTTCGTCGCGGTGCGGCATGTGTGGCTAGGGGCTTCTTGGATTGGGAATTTTGGGTGGAAGTTTGGAGAAGGGCAAAGGGAATGGAGGTAGTGACTGGGGGTGGTGGTGTTGTTGGTGGGGCTGCTCGGCGGGAACTGCTCTTTGGGACTAGTGTGAAGCCGTCCTTATCGGAAAGGACTCGCATCCGAGAGGAATTAGGAAGATTGTCAGCCAGGCAGGTCATCATGCCTTCGCTCTGGAGGTCCTCAGAGCCTTCCACCGTGCCCATTTGTGCATGTCGGGAGAGTCGGTCCACGATTGGAGGGACTGGAGCCGGATACTAATATTCGGTGAATTTTATTGTCCGACATCTGGTGGGTGAGTGAATGCTGCCAAGCACTGCGTGTACGTGGGGATTTTCGGGGAAGGGTGGTGAGGGGGGGGGGAAGTCAAAATCGGGTGAAAGGGGATAATCAGCGGGTAGCCTCTGGGTATCTATTTTTTAGCCACTTTTTCATTCTTTTTTGTCGGCGTTTCTGTTTTTGATACTTTCCACCTGTTCTCGTGTTATGCTACCTACAGTCAACCAGATATCTTCATCGAGCTTGCTTTGCAACTCCTCTTCGAGGGCCTCGCCTTGGTCTCAGGCAGCTGGGCGAGGCTCCTGAAGAATAGCGACATAGACACGAAGCTCATTACCGGCATGGATGCAGGTTACGTCAACATGCCTAGGATTTATGGAATGCCGGAGGTGCACAAAGACCGAATACCCTTCCCCCATAGTCCCGATGATTGTGTTAAGCCAGTGAAAACCCTCAGTGAGCAAAAAGCAAACTTGAGGCTTGGCACTTTTTGTGTTAGTCTAGCTTGTATATACATTAGTCGGGATGACTAATGATTACGACTGCCCTATATC
Source organism: Riptortus pedestris (assembly GCA_019009955.1). Classification (NCBI taxonomy): domain Eukaryota; kingdom Metazoa; phylum Arthropoda; class Insecta; order Hemiptera; family Alydidae; genus Riptortus; species Riptortus pedestris. Next base: position 39,137,835 of record CM032231.1, read on the forward strand.
CCATCCATAGGCAGGTTGACACTGGGTGAACTGGCCAGTGACCTTCCGGTACAGTGGGTCTAGTCAGTCAACTGGAGAAAATACATTCCAGGTCCTTCTTGGTTAACAGGGATTGTACGCCGAGTCATATCACTCCCTACATCAAAACTCTGATCATAAATCCCCCAAGTTTCATTCAAGGATGGCTAAGATCTCCAAGGTCTATAATGCTAACAAAAAAAATTGGCTACTAATGATTGCATTATGGTTGTGTGAGGGGTGCTATGCAGGGTTTTTGTTTCATAGCAATACAAAATAAGTTTTTAACAAAATGTTATAGTATATTTAGTACCAAGGGCCGAAAGTGGGCGTTTGCCGGCCCGAGATATTTTTTGACCGAGACGTAGTCGAGGTCATGAAAAGTTCGAGGGCCGGCAAAAGCACTTTGGCCCGGGGCACGAACGCTATTTTTCACCATACTACAATAAATATTAATACGATATAACATTAATCAAAAGATTTTCTTTTGGTTAAGTGTACCTCTTTGTTAGAAGGTTATCTTGTGGTTATGGGGACATGGTGAATGTTTAATGCGTGGATTGTTATACGTTATGTTATTATGTAAGTTAATAAAGAGAGATGAACATATGTGTGTTTCATTTAATACAACTGACATATTTCAAAATACTAAAAAAAGTTAGTTCGTTTATTTTTGATTTATAGAAATGTTTAAAGTACAATTTTGGTTGTTTGAAAACATAATACCCTTTGAAGATTCTATTACTTGTTTTTTGTTTGACACATTCACACTTTTACTCGTAGTTGGATTGTTTCTGATTAAAATATCCTCTTGACAATTTTAAAATAAATCATCAATTGTAAAGAGAGACTGATTTTCATATTCAATAGATCCAAAATCCATATTTGATGTCGAAGTCGATGACTCATTTACTCATAATTACTAAATAACTAAACAATAATACGAGCAAAACAAACTACTTTAATGTATATAATGAAATGAATGAATTAAAATAATAAACAGCTGATTTTGCGGCCCTAGGGCGAAATATTCATTTTCGGCCCTAGGGCGGCGAAGTGTAGCTTTCGGACCGCAAATTAGGTGTGTAAAACAGGTGATTACATCGTAGTATGGTGAAAAAGTCATTTTTTGGAAGTAAACTACACCCTGTAATTCCAAAACAACCGTGTGTGATGAGAAAGTCTCAAAAGGGACCGAATTCAAATTATTATGATAATATTTGATGGACATGTCCATGGAGCATTGTTGCTGATATTCGATCTACTGGTCGCCACCACAGGATTGTATTTGAGGTTTCCCAGTTAGCTCCGCCCGGTCTCATTTCCGCATCTCTATTGAGAGGAATTGCATCGGATTCTCCTCTGAATTCAGGAGGAAATGGACATGATTCCCATCAGTGGGCTGCTTCACAATTTCAAAATATAATTACTTAATTATATATGGAGTACGGTTAACGAAATCTTTTCAATTACTCAGCGTAATTGTCGGTTCTATTGTGTATAGTAAGTAATGTAAGGAATAATAATTCTAAATATAGAAATCACTCTGAAGGTTCTGTTTTTATTCGTGTTCTGTTGATCTTTCAAGATTATCCAAGATAAATTTATTTTAATTTATGGTTCTTTAAGAGACCATACATTATTTTCAATTCATTTGATCACAAGGGATTTGTAAATTTTGCTTCCTTATATACTAAATGTAATGACACCCACGTGGAGAATTTCGAAAAATCTTAATATCTCCGTTATTATGCGTCGGATCGAAACATTGTATAGAACCAATCTTATTGCAAATGTAATGTTCTATAAATGTTGTTATGTACATGTTTTCACTATCTTGGTTATTAACTGAGATATTTGCATTTTTTTGTTTTCGGTCTACGGTAAAGCCCCACTCCTGCTCATCTCATATTAACAATATTCTATTATCTTGTGAAACACTTTATTTGAAGTTTAAATACCAAATATTGTTCTCATTGAACTTTTAATTTTAGAGATAAATGCAAATACGACGCGCACGTGGGAAATATGCTTAGTTAACGCAGCCCCTGCGTGACGGACTTTTATGTAAATATTATATAGCAGTTTCGATGTATTCCCGTATAACTCCCTCCATTTGTAATTCAGTTAGTCTGATGACAATTATTTTCAAATTAAATTAAAAAAAAAAAAAATATACCGTTTTTAAAGCTAAAAACTTTCATAATTAAAATAATTTATATATATATATATATATAGAAGGATGAAATTCTTTTAGTTTTTTATCATTCCCTGTATCTAATCTCACGTTTTGCTCAGTTAATTCCCATAAGGATAAGAATAAAAACGTCCGTCACACAGGGCCAGAATAAACTAAGCAGATTTCCCACGTGAAGTTATACAATAGAGAAATCTTCAAACGAGAGCCAAACAGTTGTTATTCGCGGTAACCTCAGAACGGCGGAAATGGGCGAACTTGCTTTCGGCGGAAACGAATAGAACCGACCTTAGCCGATCTCATCTCGTCCGTTATCCGCACACACTTAATAAAAATGCAAATGTCTCGGTTAATATTCAAGATAGAGAATAAAAATATATAACAATATTTATAGTAAATTTAATTTGCAATAAGATTGGTTCTATACAACGTTTTGATCCGACGAATAGTAACAGAGATATTTCGAATTTTCGAAATTCCCCCTCTAAACCCCCCCCCCCACCCCCGGGGCCGAATTCAGCCGGTAACAAACTTGGTCTTTCTTTTTACAAAAAAGATTAATACCGAGTTACGTGACGATTAAAAAAAGAATTGCGACCGCTAGGGTGTTAACAGACAAATATATATAACGAACTTCATTTTCGTCGTCTCCTGGGTAGGATCGATGGACATTTGAAGAAATTTGTCGAAAATCTCGTCATGAGTACGATCTCAATAGCTGATTTCCTTTAAGGTAAATCTGCTAATATAATATATATATATATATATATATATATATATATATATATATGTGTGTGTGTGTGTGTGTGTATAATATATAAAACTATTAATAATGTATAAAAAACGTATGCCCACTTTTTATACTACGTGCAAATTTAAATCTGACTTTTACTGAAAAAGAAAAGTGGAATTGAAACAGAGATTGTATTCTGACTCATGGCCCATGGCCCGCCCAATGTTCCTTCGGAAATATCGGTTGTAAAGTATTCAAATATGAAACCACTTGTGTTTTAATGTGAAGCAATTGTTTAATAGCTTATTTTTTTTTTTTTTAAAAATGGTTATATTGCCTCCTTGTCCCGTAACGTGCCACAGAAAAAGTAAATAAATGTATAGGGAAAGAATGTTTATTTTATTTATTTATTTGGTTTGTGCCCCGCAGCGTTGGCGATTGGCATAATTAGAATAATGTATAAAGAATGTTCAATTTTGTGATAAAAACCACCATATACAATTTCCTAGAACACAATTTAATGTATTCACACCTACAGTTGGAAAGAAAAAAATAAAGCGAGCCTTTGATTTCTGTAACGTATAACTTTGGCAGACGCATTCAATTTAAGTTAGAGTTTTGGAGGGGAGTGTTGTGAAAGAATAAAAACAAAAAAATAAAATAAAAAAAGAGTAAATTAAAAGTCGACGGAGGGATTAAAGTTGTTTGCGGGGGTCATTGTGTTGCGGCCGCTAATGACGTAGCCACTGGCTTACGATTTGCATTTCAAATTCAATTTATAAAAAGGGAAGAATAAAGAGGTGGCTTTATGAAAACGGGCTCGCTTATTGTTTGAGAAAGAAGTTGAGCAGGACTCGGCTAACCAGCCATTACAGGCCTACCAACACCTCATGAATCTCGCCAAAACTCCAAACAATAATGCTTTTACTTCTCTGGATAGCTTCCTGTCGTGCAAAGTGCTAGAGTTTTTTCTTCATCCATTGCCATGTACTGTAAGCATCGAGAAATGTAAAGTGAACATTCTATTTTATTAATTATACTCAGCTTTCTTACAAAAAATTGATTACAATATTAATCGGGCCGAAATTAAGACCAGGCATTAAATCATGAAATCAAGGTGAGCATTTTGACGAAATCAGAGATGTTCAAAGGTTTCTTAAAGCCCATTTTTCACCACTATGGCTAGTCGATTTGGTTCATTTACAGGTTATAACCTTTTATGCCATGTTTGTTAATATTCTGAATATGCTCCTATTCAATGCAACGGAAAAGCCACAGTTTCCTCACGTGCTTGTTGAGGTATTTTAAAAATAATTTCTTCTACTCAAATGCAATGGCTAGTTTTCTTTATCATAAATGATTCTTGTAAGTTCAATTAACAACCTACATTAATCTTGATTCTTCTCAGTTAATTATTTTTGGGCGCTATGCTTTTTAAGTTATATACCCCATCGTGGAGTTCCCAAATAATTAGATTAAAATGCAAATATAGTAAAACATTATGAAATACCTTTTTACGAATAAATAAAAACCATTTAATAATAAATATTTATAAAAATAAATAGTGATTCATTATTAAAATGACCATGAACAAAAAGTAATAGTTGGAAATCATGGAGTTCTCCTTCCTAGGCATTACTTACAATATCATCTCATGACCAATATTTCCTTCAAACTCAACACCTTGGAAATAATGCAGCAGGAAAAAGATGATCATAAAAGAAAATTTCAAGAATCCGCACAAATAACTAGATATTATAATTTCGTCAACGATAAAAAAAAACTCAGTCTAGGCTATTTTGATATAATTTACAATGATAAAATATTATACCTCGTAATTGTTTGTTTATGTTTTATTTTATTTGTTTATTTATTTGGTGAGCTCCACAATTAGGCAATGTCGCTCAGTATCATTGTTTGTTTATGTTAATTTTGGTTGTGCTTGTTGGTGTATGCGGGCGATTATGAATTATGTACCTGAGGCCGGATCCTACATGTATCTATATATATATATATATATATATATATATATATATATATATAAATATATATATATATATAATTGTAACATCTGTCTGTACATTGATTTTTTTCACGAAATTTCGATTTTCGGGGACTTTTTCCGCCCAGATTTAATTAAAATGCAAATATCTCGCCTAATACTCAATATAGAGAATAAATGAATATAATAATATGTGTAGTACATTTAATTTGCAATCAGATTGTTTCTATAAAATGTTTCGATCCGACGTAGAGTAACAGAGATATTTCGAATTTTCGTAATTTTCCCCTCTAAACTCCCCCCCCTTCCTCTGTTCCGATTTCAGCCATTAACAAACATGATCTTTCTTTTAACATAAGACGACTAAATATCGAGTTTGGTAACGATTAAGCAATAATTGGGACTTCTAGGGTGGTAACAGACAAATATATATTCAGTTTTGAACGGACCTCTTTTTCGTCATTGCCTAGGTAGGATCAAATTCACATTCCTTATAAATAAATATATAAGCTGGTTTCCCTTATTGTGGTCCTAAAATATGAAACCTAATGTAAATAATTCTTAAGAGTAAAAGGGTTACTGACATACACAAATTGCAAATTTGAATGTATAAAATTTACATGAAGGAGATCACCATTGGATTTAGATAGAAATGCAGACGATGTTAGGGTTTTATTTATAAAGAATGATGATGAAAGAATCTGAAACTCTAATGGAGCACATACACTCTTTTGCTCTTATCTTATCAATGGGAGATACATGAGGAGTGTATATAAAAGGGGGAGATAGTTTAAAGGAGTAAAAGGCTGGAGATTGAAGAGATTGCCTGGAGAGGATTGGATAGTATAGTATTGGATAGCCACTGCTGACTCCAGACCTATTCCAGCCAGACCCCACCACCGCCTTCCTAGATTAACACCCATTCCAGCCAGCTAAAGAACACCTCACAAGCGCAAATTAATAGGAAACCCATCCTCTCCAGTCCGGCTCTCTCGATTGGCTTCTTTGTTCCAAGCCTTTAATAACTCGTCCAATTAGCCTTAACTTCAGCCACGCATTTTTTTTTTTTTTTTTAATCGACAGATTGTTCTCGTTCAACAACCTCATAATTAAATATATCTCCGCTACCCGACATTAACGGCATGCGAAATGGTTTATAAATTATTTTTTTAAAATATTAACAGATTTCCATTAAGGGAAATCAGCTATTGAGGTCGTACTCATGACGCAATTTTCATAAACTTTCTTCAAATGTCCAACAATCCGTCTCAGGAGATGACGAAAATGAGGTCCGATCAAAACTATAAATATATATATATATATATATATATATGTGTGTGTGTTGTGTGTGTGACTGTTAACACTCTAGCGGTCGCAATGTTTGTTTAATCGACACCAAACTCAGTATTTAATCGTTTTATGTAAAAAGGAAGATCGACCAATCTTAATGCAAATTAAATTTACTATAAATATTGTTATATACATTTATTCCCTATCTTGAGTATTAACCGAGATATTTGCATTTTTATTAAGTGTGTACGGACGAGCTATGGTCGCTTCTATTCGTTTCCGGCGAAAGCTGGTTTGGCCGTTTCCGTGAAGTTCGTCACTCGTATGGAGGAGATTTCTCTATTGTATAACTTTACGTAGGAAATCTGCTTAGTTTACGCAGCTCCTGCGTGACGGACTTTTATTATTATTCAAAGTGTTCACCGTAAAGTTTAGAGAATTTCAGCCTTGAAAGTTGGATTTAGTTTCGAAATAGAACAAGTTACCTTACTTAAAATATCTGTCACCCTGGTGCAACATAAATTAACATTCCCACGTGCAGAAAAGAGGCGATAATAATGTCAACTCACATTTCACATTCACGTCCCCATTCAATAAGAAGCCTACGTAAAGTGAACTTAAGATTTAACTTAGTCATAAAATATTTAGTGATAAGCTGGAGTACGGTTTAAACTGATAATAAATAATAATATATAAAAATCTCGGTTAATATTCGATTCAGGAAAAGGTTGTAGAACAACCCTTCTAGTACATTATTATAATAATAATTTTAGTTATGAACGTTTTTAGATTCGACTTATAATTAATTAATTTGTATTTATTAACGTTCCTTCTAGACGACAAGGGCTAATCGAGACGGTTTACCTACAGGCTCTCACCCTTTTCTAGCAAGGGTGGGACGAAGATGTTTATTCAATGAGTTCTTCTCTCACATGGCTAACCTTAGTGAGTTTCCTTTCATTTTAAATTAGCTCCTTATTTTAAAGATAAATTATTTGGGACTCTCTTAAATCAATAGTCAATTATTTCTTCGTTATATCTGTAAAGAGGTCCAATTTAAGCTGAGGGATACAGTGACTCCCCTCTTCGGAATAAGACAAACAAGTGTATGAACATATTTCTCTTTTTCTCTCCTTTTTTTTCACTTTTTAACTTATAAAGGTTATATATTTTTTGAAAACTAGCACACCACTAGCATTACTACGAATGATAAACAGTTTTCACACAAAAAACGAAAAAAAAATCCTTATTAAAAATACCAAGATTTTCATTACTAGAAATGATAAAGAGAAATTATGAGAGATTGAGAGAAAGAGAGGGGGGGAGAGAGAGAGAGAGAGAGAGAGAGAGAGAGAGAGAGAGAGAGAGAGAGAGAGAGAGAGAGAGAGAGAGAGAGAGAGAGAGAGAGAGAGAGAGAGAGAGAGAGAGAGAGAGAGAGAGAGAGAGAGAGAGAGAGCTTATTTATAGAATTTAAATGAAGTTAATACAAGTACTAGCTACCGCTTCCCTCAGGCAGCTTTTGCAGCTCCACGCCAAAGAAACCACAGCCCTCAGCCCACCTCTCGCAAGCCCACACATTGATATATACATTCATTTACAGGTTCCAACATCTGGGCTCAGGTTGGCCATGTGAGTTAAGGCATTGTTCTTAACGCACTTGGTATATCTAGAGTCGTGGGTTCGATTCACATTTGGTCAACAGGAATCTATTTAGAGAAAAGACAGCTAAATAAATTCCATAGTCGCACCCTAGTTATAAAATACCGGCAACCCGTAGATAACCAAGGAATTGTAGCTTGAATTGGAGGACAGCACTTGATTGATAATTAATCATTTTAATAATTGATAATACATATCAAAGAAATAAGTCTACACGTACACTGAATCTTCCCACACTTCCTTAAATAGGAACAGCAAATAAAAAAGTCCGTCACGCAGGGGCTGCGTAAACTAAGCAGATTTCCCACGTGAAGTTATACAATAGAGAAATCTCCATACCAGAGCCGAACAGTTACGGCAAAGGGCCGAACAAGCTTTTGGCGGGAAATTCAAAAATCCGTTATCGGCCAATATTTAATAAAAATGCCAATATCTCGGTTAATATTCAAGATAGGGAATAAATGTATATAACAATATTTATAGTAAATGTAATTTGCAATAAGATTATTTCTGTACGAATTTTCGATGCGACGTATAGTAACGGAGATATTTTGAGTTTTCGAAAATCCTCCCCTCTAAACCCCCCCTCCCACTGGTCCGATTTCAGCCGTTAACGAACTTGATCTTTCTTTTTACATAAAACGACTAAATATCGAGTTTGGTAACGATCAAACAAAAATTGCGACCGCTAGAGCGGTAACAGACATATATATATATATATATATATATATATATATATATATATATATTTATATTTATATTTATATATATATAATTTTGAACGGACCTCATTTTCGTCATCTTCTGGGTAGGATTGATGGACATTTGAAGAAATTTTTCGAAACTCGTGTCATGAGTACGACCTCAAAGCTGATTTCCCTTAAGGGAAATCTGCTAAAAAAAGTGTTAAACATGTTGATGGCGAATAACTAAAGGGGGAAAAAACTAATACGAAAGTCAGGAGATGCGTTAAATAAGCTATTTCCCTCATACATGCGGGCCTACTGGTTATCTCATGCCATCATCTATTCTCTATTCCTCCCATAGAATGAAGCCTAAGTCAAGCGGAATTGACATGTAACTAGATATGAGGTGGTTAGAGAATCCGTAACTCATAGTAAAATAATGTGAGTAGAACTGGTTGCGTACAAAAGGCTAAAACGGAAAACAGTAAAAATAACTCGCTTAATACAGTCAGAGAAAACATCAGGAAGCGATAGTTTTAAGAAATTAAATTTAGAACAAGATGTATATATAATATTTTCGATCCAGCTCATAATAACCACTCCCCTTGTAGATCTAACGGATGACCTTTAGACGTGCGTACAACTGCTTTTTGAGTTGTTGTCCAAATAAAAAGTTTCGAGTAAAGAATGTGACACCTATATGTCGCTACCTATATGTCGCTACTATAACAGAACGCTGACTGTAAAATACATACTAACTGACTGCACACAAGTGAAAACGTACCCATGGCCCACAAATGTATGCGAACTACTGGCCGACAGTAGCTAATTTATAGATGATGTTTTTAAGTATTTAAGAAATAATGGATAATTTGATGAATATAAAAGCTATTATCTATAATTATGAAAGTTATATATAGCAACCACTGTGGAATATAAGTTTTGCCTTCTTCCAGTTTAACTATTTATAGTTTTTCTTTTAGTTTTTTTTGTTTGTTTTATTTTTATTTTGTTTTTGTTTCCTTTTGTAACATAGTAACAAATAAATTTACTATATTTTTAAATATAGTAACAATTTATAATTAGTTTTTTCCATTTTATACATTTGTAAATGTTAGCTGTGTAAAAATTTTAATATTTATTTAATTTTGTGAAATTATATTTTAGCATGTTAAAAATCGCCATTTTGTACATTGTCGTCTATTTTGTACATTTATAACATTTAGCATTGTAAAATTTTTAATATTTATCTAATTTTGTAAAATTATATTTCAATATGTCAAAAGATGAATCGCCATTGTAGCGGCTTCTCAAATAAACAAATAACAAACCTTAATTGATGACTTCAAACATATCATATTTGCATGTACATCGACTAGAATAGAACCTTTTAAAATAATATTCGGTATTTAAGCATAGAATAAGAGGTAGAATGATGACGAGTATTGTAAGTGTGAGACATTCTGATGCAGCTTACTAAAGCCTAAAAACAAAAACTTAAAAATAACTTGTTTAATATTGCAGATACTAATAAAAACACCATTTACAGAAAATTAAAGATTATTATTTATAATTATTTGATGAAGCTTATATATAACAACAGAGATATTTTCAAATTTTTGATTTCTTGGCTTTTAAATCCTCCCGCCCATCTGGTCCACATTCAAACATGAACGAACTTCATCTTTAGTTTCCAAAAAACGTTTAAATATCACTTGGGATTTGGGCTGGCTGGTGGAGGTCCGTCACGAAGAGAAGGATAAGAAATGTCAAACCACCTCCACTCTTAACAATTCCTATATTGAATGCAGAGTACTTTCGGGGCGAACGGCCCTATCTTCAGTGTTCTCTAACATAATAAATGCATTTATATAAATATATGCAACCTAAATAAATAATATAAGTCCTGCAAAAGGTAATGTCAAAGTATAAAAAGTTAAAAACAAATATATAAACAAACATCCAAGTTAAAACTTTGTTTCCAATGTTGCGAACCTGATAAATAATAAACTAAAACATGTTCTAAATAGATAACTATTGAATTATCCATGCAATAAAATGAACAGGAGATTGAGAACAAATACTGACCTAGAGCTAGTCCCAATTGAGCCTACATCTCCGGTGAGACTGAGAGCTTACTCGGGCCAGGGCAGCTACAGCAGAGGACAGAACATGCTTGAGGACGCCACCCTCCCCCCTAATATTAATATTGTTACGATTATTACAAGAATAATAAACGTTGTTTATTAGAGTTTTTTGGATTACAAAATTAAACACACAAGCTTCAGAGTTTTTATAACTGCACAATTTATTTAAAAATTCACTACACACTTGAGTAATTATTCTTAAGTACTACTCCACGGTATGCACTGATAACTTTACTGTCCTCCTTATTACTCAGTCAAATAACTCACGATCACTGAAGTTCACAAAAACACGGCTCTGCACTGTTCTTCACATAAACACGCCACTACACTGTTCTATACATAAACACGCCACTACACTGTTCTTTACATAAACACGCCACTGCACTGTCATTTACTTAAACACGACACTACACTGTTCTTTACATAAACAAGGCACTACACTGTTCTTTACATAAACACGCCACTGCACTGTCATTTACTTAAACACGACACTACACTGTTCTTTACATAAACAAGGCACTACACTGTTCTTTACATAAACACGCTACTACACTGTTCTTTACATAAACACGCCACTGAACTGTCATTTACTTCAACACGACACTACATTGTTCTTTACATAAACACGCCAGTACACTGTTTTTTACATAAACACGCCACTACACTGTTCTTTACATAAACACGGCACTACACTGTTCTTTACATAAACACGCCACTGCACTGTTCTTTACATAAACACGCCACTACACTGTTCTTTACATAAACACGCCAGTACACTGTTCTTTACATAAACACGCCACTGCACTGTCATTTACTTAAACACGACACTACACTGTTCTTTACATAAACAAGGCACTACACTGTTCTTTACATAAACACGCCACTGCACTGTCATTTACTTAAACACGACACTACACTGTTCTTTACATAAACAAGGCACTACACTGTTCTTTACATAAACACGCTACTACACTGTTCTTTACATAAACACGGCACTACACTGTTCTTTACATAAACACGCCACTGAACTGTCATTTACTTAAACACGACACTACACTGTTCTTTACATAAACACGCCAGTACACTGTTTTTTACATAAACACGCCACTACACTGTTCTTTACATAAACACGGCACTACACTGTTCTTTACATAAACACGCCACTGCACTGTTCTTTACATAAACACGCCACTACACTGTTCTTTACATAAACACGCCAGTACACTGTTCTTTACATAAACACGCCACTACACTGTTCTTTACATAAACACGCAACTACACTGTTCTTTACATAAACACGCCACTACACTGTTCTTTACATAAACACACCACTACACTGTTCTTTACATAAACACGCCACTACACTGTTCTTTACATAAACACGCCACTACACTGTTCTTTACATAAACACGCCACTACACTGTTCTTTACATAAACACGCCAGTACACTGTTCTTTACATAAACACACCACTACACTGTTCTTTACATAAACACGGCACTACACTAATATTTACATAAACAAGGCACTACACTGTTCTATACATAAACACGCCACTACACTGTTCTTTACATAAACACGGCACTACACTGTTCTTCACATAAAACACTTTACCTCACTGCAACTAAAACGCACTGTTCACTAGAGCTGCACTGAACGCACTGTTATGCGCCCAGAGACACTTAGAGCGCCCATGGTCCTTCCATAGGTCGGTTCCTTTCATCTACTTCGTACTTCTTAAATATGTGATTAACTCTGTTTAATTTTTTTAAATACGTACTTTCCGCAACAATGTTATTGTCCCCCACGTCCATTCTGATCCAGATCTGTTCCAACAATTTTATATTTCTCCCTTTGTCAAGGTGGTTGCGTACCTAGAACTCAACAGCGTTAGCTTCGTGACCTAAAAGGTATTGTTAAGAGTTGAGATGATTTGACCTTTCTTATCCTTCGGTTGTTTAAATATCAAATTTGGAAACAAACAACCAAAAATCTCTAACATCAGAGTGCTAACAGACAAGCACTGAAGTTGACATGCTCGCAAAACTAACGACAAAAAACACCAATACTGACATTAAAAAAATAACATCGGACGACCTACAAAACTACATTAAAACTAACATACTCTAAGAATGGCAACATGACTGGTTACTAACAGACAACAAACTGAGACAAATTAAAACTACAGTTAAGACATGGAGTGACAAATTTGAAGTATTTACACGGAGAGACGAAGTAGTCCTTACGAGACTACGTATAGGTCATTCTTTCCTTACCCATGGTTACCTATTTCAAAAGAAAAGAATGCCTAACTGCAATGTGTGTAATGCTCCGCTTACAATAAAACACATACTAACAGACTGCAAAAGACGTGACCATCTAAAGATCCCTCATGACTTACACGACTTACTTACAGAAGGTAGCCCACACATACCCATAATACTCCAACATTTACATGATATTAACATATACTCACAAATTTAGATTACATTTTAAAATCCTTTTAATCCTTCTTAAATTAAATATTTTAAATTCCAGCTAAACCGTTTTACTGTATGTTTATGTGTGTGCGTATGTGCGTGTGTGTGTGTGCGCGTGTGTGTGTGTGCGCTTGTGTGTGTGTGTGTGTATTTTCGCGTGTGTTTGTGTGTGCGTGCGTGTGAGTGTATGTGCCTGCACACGTGTGTGTACGTGTGCATGCGAGAGTGAGTGTGTATGCATGTTTGAATGTATGAAAAAGTAAGTGAGAGCATATGATTGTAAATATTTTAGGTGTTAGAAATCTTCATTTTATTTACATACTAATTTATATTTATTTGATTTTAGTTTAGTTTTTATCCATTGAAATTATATAATTGTTCACGTAATTTTATTAGTCTTTACAGTTTTTGTTTTTGAACTTAATGTTTTGTTTTTATTTATTTATTTTATTTGTTATTTTGTGTTTATTGTTGTTTTTCGTTGTTTGGTTATTTGATTTCGTTCTATTATTTAGTTGAGTTTTATTTAGTTGTGTTTCGTTATATTGTTGCGTTCTGTTATTTAGTCGAGTTTTGTTATTTGTTTGCGTTCTTATTTTGTATTATTTAATTTTTTCTTGTTTCTATTTTTATTTTGTATTTTGTTTATATAAATTGTTTTTGTTGTTTTTTATGAGCAATATCGCCTCGCTGCGAACGCTCCAAAATAAAATAAATAAATAACAGACAAAACTCTCTGAACTCCATGTTGTAACTAAAATTAAGAATAAATTCCATAAATTTAATCGGTGCATTTAACGTCGACATCCCAATTTATAAGTTTCATGCTTTGAAACCATAATATTCAGTCTGGATGAGATGTTCGATTGTGAACCTTTGCATTATGAATTTCGTATCTGCTTGAGTGACTGATCAAAGGTCATCAATTACAATTTTCGAGTAGGTTCCTTGGTATATTATTGTTTCCTTTAGTTCCATTAGTTTTCCATCGTTTTCTGGTCAATTCAAATGTTTCCATGTTGAGTTGACAATGCAAGACACAACAATAATTAGTTGAAGCTGGCCAGGTTATTATCAAGGGAACGAGTCAAGGGTAGATAAAAATTAGGAACAGATCAAAATCTGAACTGTTGAGACTCTCGTCAAACAAACTTTGATTATATCCGCTCTGCCCCAGGTACTCCATATAGCCCCCATCTACCAGATTTTCTCTCCGAATTTCAAACTTAACCTCAAAACAATACTAAAGACGATGATGTGCCTCTTTTCATACAAAAAATCAATTTACCGTGATAAACTGCCACATCTAATCCCCTACGAACTGAACTGTGGACACCTACGGTGTCGGTGGCGACCAAAACTGGATGCTAGTTACTTGGGTTTATATTGGATATGAATCTATTAATCCTTGGATATCAATTGTTGACCTTCGGATTTTCTGGACTGCCAGAGCTAAATGATGTGTTAATACTTCCCTAAAATGTGTTTGATATTAAAGGGAAACTTGGAATCATGCATGGTACGGGTATTATACTATACCCGACGAACATTTTCCACGGTTTGTCACTAGAAAAGCTTTTCCCGTGTCCAAGTTACTTTACAGGCCCAGATAGAGATTTACGCCAATTTCTGAAATGATTTTTTTTTAAAATTTAGATTTTATTTTATTGAGAATATTACAGCCTGCATTTAAATGCATTTGGTAATGTGCGATATGTACAAGACAATAGTTCCTCCATCACTCTTGGCAGTAGCCACACCACTTCACCACAATGAGAGGAACAGCCTCTCCCTGCCTGGCAAAGAAGTCAACTACTAAGGAGGAATGGCAATTGAGAAGAATTAGCCACTGCTATCACTTGACTTTACACTTACTTATTGGAGATCTCTGGGTCATTGTCTCTTGAGGCGCCGTGGAGCGGAATAAGGATGAGTGGTACTGGAAAGGGCTAGGACTTCTGGATTAGGATGATTGGATAGCCTGCTGTTCTGAAATGACCACTTTGCAATATCACAACCACCTCCGGGGTCGAGAAAACTCAAGGTCCGCAGGTTCAATGGAAAAAGAAAGATAACTAATAAAAAGGCATTTCTTTTGAGATGGTTTAGAGGCTTTTTCAGACATAGAACTGTACTGCTTCATCAGTGTATGCGGTGAAGCCAGCTTCATATACTAATCCACATTTCGTTTAATTAGAATACATTTGAAATTGTACCAACATGATAACAATTTTGAGTCTATATTGATCACTATTGTTTTTAAGTTGATTAATATTTAATATATTAGTTTCTTTGAACTACCTAAATTTGACGCACTCAAAAAAAAAAAAAAAAGGTTGTTACAGAAATCAAAGACTTTATGAAAAAAGTACCCTATTTAAATTTTTTAAATTGAAAATCCTCTGTCGTCCTCTTCAAGGAAGGGGTTAAAACGATTCAGAATTAGGAGGTAAAATATTATTTAAAAAAATTAAATGAGATTGAAGGGCTACAAAAATAAAAAAATAAAATCCTTCCCTAGCGATGGAGATAGAGGAGGGCTTTTCTCAAAGGCTGGTGAGCGTTATGAAAAAATAATGAAGCAGGTAGGGATGCTTTGATGTTTGATACAGAATATCGGAATATCGAACCTTTGCTGGAATTGGCAGGCCTCTTATCCTTGTCCTCGGATAAATAGGAATTTAGGCTTGTTTTTTCTATATCTTCCATTTCGCCGCGGTACCTTATACCTGACTAATGCCGTCAGAGCTGATCCATAAATATTGATTTACATGTTTCGTTTGAATAACATTCATAATTACATGCGTTGGTGCATGTAGGTGGCGTGTGGATTTCAGTGTAGGGGCTTGTGCATGAGGTTAGGTTTGGGTGTAGGTGCGTTTCGATTGATATCTGGGTCCATGTTCGTGGCGTATGGATTGTTGTCTGGGTGCTTGTGTTTTGCTGCGAGAAATGAAGTGGATTGCTGTGAAGGTGCTTGTGTGTATGGTATTGCTGTGTGGGTAAATGAGCGTGTTGTGTGGATTGATGTGAAGGTGCTTCTGCGTGTTGGTTGCAGTGTAGGTGCGTTTGGTCTGCTGTATGGGTCCATGTACGTGGCATTTGGATTGATGCGTAGATACTTGTGCTTGTGGATTGCTGTCTGAGAGCTTGAGTATTGTTCTATGGCTGCGTGTGGCTTGTTGTGTAGGTGCTTTTGGACTCCTGTATGGGTCCATGTACGTGGCGTTTGGATTGATGCTTGTGCTTGTGGATTGCTGTCTGAGTGCTTGAGTATTGCTCTATGGCTGCTTGTGGATTGCACTGTAGGTGCTTTTGGACTGCTGTATGTGTCCATGTACGTGGCGTTTGGATTGATGCTTGTGCTTGTGGATTGCTGTCTGAGTGCTTGTGTATTGTTCTATGGCTGCGTGTGGCTTGTTGTGTAGGTGCTTTTGGACTGCTGTATGTGTCCATGTACGTGGCGTTTGGATTGATGCTTGTGCTTGTGGATTGCTGTCTGAGTGCTTGTGAATTGTTCTATGGCTGCGTGTGGATTGCTGTGTAGGTGCTTGTGCGTGTGGATTGCACTGTAGGTGCTTTTGGACTGCTGTATGGGTCCATGTACGTGGCGTTTGGATTGATGCTTGTGCCTGTGGATTGCTCTCTGCGTGCTTGTGTATTGTTTTGTGGGCGCTTGTGTACTTTTTTGTGGGTGCTTGTGTATTGTTTTGTGGGTGCTTGTGTATTGTTTTGTGGGTGCTTGTGGCTTACTGTCTGGGTGCTTGTGGATTACTGTCTGGGTGCTTGTGGATTGCTGTCTGGGTGCTTCTGTATTGTTGTGCGGATTGCTGTCTGGGTGATTGTGGATTTTTGTGTAGGCAAATTTGCATGGTGTTTGGATTGCTCCGAGGGTGTCTGTTCGTGGAGTGTGGATTGCTGCGTGGGTGTGTATGCGTACAGAGGTGCAAGGTGTATATGAGTGAGCGGGTGCGTGTGCGAGTGGATTGTTGTGTGGGTGTGTATGCTTGTGAGTGTTTGCACACATGACTTTGTGTGTTTGGATGAGTGTGAGTGAACGTGCGTGCGTGTGAGATTGTTGAGCAACTCAATCGTCATTATAAATCCACAATGAGTTTTAGATTTAATTCGTAATGTTTTTGCTTTTTATACGTATTGTTTGCATAACAATACTGGGAACCACTGATTTAACGAAGCTGACCACTGGAGAACAAACGATATTAAGAAATACATTCCTTTCTTTATTTCAAATAAGAAATTACCAAAAATATTTATTAGTGATATTATGATTCGATTTTATTCTAAAATGCGGTCTAGGCTGTTGTGTTTTTGAAGCGTACAAGTTTAGTGGATATTTGAAGATGCGTGGAAGACTATTTGGGCAATAAGGATTGAAGAAATGGTCAAGCTAAATGATTATTAATGATCCGGTGATTTAGGCTTTGCCCTCGGCAGATGAAGAGTTCCTAAATATCGGGCCATGGGCTTTGTATTTTAGTATACTTCCAACACTTATGTAACTACATCTGGTGCTCCTCAGGGAAGTAATTTAGGGCCACTTTTGTTCCTGTGTTTTATTAATGATATTGTCAAATATGTAAAGTTTTCGGAACATTTGCTGTTTTTTAACGACCTGAAGCATTTCAGGTTCGTTGATGGCATTGTGGATTGCAGAAAAATTCTGGTGGACTTCCATGGATTGATGGAATGTTGTATTAATAATCGTCTCCGCTTTATTGTTAATAATTATAGTATATTGACTTTTACTAGGTAAAAGCATTCAATTATTTTTAGCTATCAAATAGAAGCAACATATTTGAATAGAGTTAAAAATATAAAGTGATTATTTTTGACAAACAGCTAACGTTTTCACACCACTTAAATTACACATATATAAAATGTAATTAGTCACCTTTTTTCTTACCTATAATGTAAAACATGGCTTATAAGATGTATTTGTATTTTAAATTTTGGTAACTTGGAATTTCTGTATACGGCTTATAAAATATTAAATTACTAGATATGTATTAAGCCATGTGCATACTTAGAGGGCTCGTTCGTGCATACTTCCATTCATCTGGTAAGCATTTTGTTCCATCTATGATATTGCAGTTCTTGAAGTGTACCTTCTAGGTCGTATTTCTTCATCACCTTGACAGTTAAATCTCGCAGAAGCCGCGAGAGTAAGGCGACATAAATTGGAAATTTATCCCGAAAATCGATGCCAATATCGGAGGAGAAACACCAGAGCAAGGGACTACACAATTACTGGAAGTGACGAGGGCATTTGGGTCAGTCATTCCTGGAGCCATTTAACTTGCCTGCCTCCGGATCAGTGGGTTCCCCTCCATGACAAAAGTTCCAGCCGGAAGACATAATCTTGTTGTGAAAAGTGGCAGTATTAGTAGCGTGTAATATTACTCTTGCGACTTCTTGGTATTAGAAGTTGGGGCTTAAGATGAAGATGTCATTAGAACTTTTCCAAGCGATGATCTCTTCATGCCCTTAAACTACCATGCCTTAGACAAAAATATCTTCTCAACAGTCGTTGCTTATAAAAGTCACTTCTTTATTTCCTGCTAAAATTTATAGAACTCACTACGCAAAGACGATAGTTAATATAATTTTTAATTTCCATACGGAATATTAAGAGTACAAAACTCAGTCAGGGGCTGGGTAACCTAAGCAGATTTCCCACGTGGGTCACGTATTTGCTATTAACTCAAAACATGATTCAATGAGAACAATATTTGGTATTTAGGCTTCAAATATAGTGCTTCCTAATATAAAAACCTATTGTTAATATTACACCCGTAGGAGTGGGGGTTTACTGAAGGCCGAAAACTAAAAAAATTGCAAATATCTTGGTTAGTAACCAATATAATGAAAAAAACATACATACCAACATTTATAGAACATTACATTTGCAATAAGATTGATTCTATACACTTCTTCGATTCGACTCATAATAACAGAGATATTTCGATTTTTGGGTCCGATTTCAGCCATTACGAATTTATATATATATAATTTTGGACGGACCTCATTGTCGTCATCTCCTGTGTAAGATCGGTGGTCATATGAGAAAATTTTCCATAAATAACGTCAATAGCTGGTTTCCATTAAGGGAAATCTGATAGAATATTGGTAATTAAAATTTTATTTATTTTACCTTTATTTATTACATTGTATTGAATATCCCTTAATAAAATGACATTTACACTCTGTCATATGGATTTCTGATTTTTTTGTATTCTCTCTTTCTGTATCATTAAAATATCCTTCTCGGAGCGGCTGTGAAAACTAAGCAGATTTCCCATTAGCTCGAATGGCACAGTGATGGTCTATAATAGATATAATAGATGGAATATCTATTTCTCTCCCAAGTAATAAGCTTATATTAACAAAAATGAACGAGAACCTGTTTTGAGAGTGTCACTCAAATTGAAAATGGCATTAGTTAGAAGATTAGGAACACTGAAGACCGGCTACTAAAAATAAGAGTTTGTGTCTCGATTTTCCTGTCCTTTGAATCCTCTTTCCCCATTGTCTGATTTCATCTACTAGTGAATATTATTATTGGCTAATAATTATTATTTACATATACTCACACACACACACACACACACACACACACACACACATGCCTACTTACGTAAACTCATGAATAAAATTAAGCATCTGTATTAAAGGGTTACAATAAACGTATTAATGGACTACATTCGTATATTAAATTGGACTCGCTATTCAGTTTGTTATCTTTGTCATGGCCAACCTAACTAATTCCGATGCAGCATATTAATGAATTTCCATTGCTATTCCCCATTTTTTTTTCTTGTCTTCTATTTGGCTTTCATTGTCATTTTATCCTCTGGTAGATGTTTTTCAGAAGTATTAAATTCACTATTCCGTATTTTCTCTCACTATATAAACACTCTTGGTTTTTACCAAACACTGTTTGGCTTTTCCGATTTTTCATTTTATGAGCCCATATTCCAAATTGTAGACCTGCTTATGTGTATGATATACATTGTATAAGCCTAGATCTAATAAGCTGGATTCTTCATATTGCAGCCATATCTCCTTGTCTAATGTAATAGGTGATTTACATTATAAATAACATTACATACACAATGTAATAATAGTTTGTTCATTGCATTCTTTTTCGTAATTTCACCCTTTCAATAAACCCTAATAAGCTAATATGTTGTGATACTTCTTTATGAGCTGTATATCAAGATCCATTTGTTTTATTTTGACATTTAAGTACAAGTAAAATTACAGGGTTTACAGGGCAATTGGCGAATCTCCCCCTAAATATATGAATATGCAATGCAGGGAAAGTAATTGATTGTGCATAATAGTTGGAACATACATTTTTTCTCGCCATTGCGAACACATCATAGCCATTCTTCATACTTCGTGATGTTGGCTGGAGCCCTTTGCCCCTTCTGGGTGATCTCTCTTCATATTCCGATGAAAGGCATCTTAGTGCTGTCTTTGTCACTTGCATTCATTCACTTCCGACGGGAAATTTTTTAATGAACGCTTTTCCTAAGGGTCAAATTATGATTATTAATGTTCATTAAGTAAACCTTTAGACTTTAAATTTTGCCTTTTCCTCTCCAGGCCTATCAAATTCTTGCTTCTTCAAGATCTGCCATCAGGTAAAACATTTACTTCTAACTCTAAAAGTTTCACTATACCTTTGAGATTTGCCAAGCTTTTTTTTATACTCTAATTTAGTGTTGCGAAAACTAAATACAAGAAAATTAAACAGAGATAGCCGCGTATTTGGGAGGTAAGGAGCCGACCGAGGACTATTGGCGCCTGTAGTGTTCCAGACTAAAGAGTCCAGTACCTTCGAGACCTTCGTCCTTTGATATTGCCGCCCCTCTATATAAGCATGTGCAACTCGCCCGACAGCTTAGTTTGCTCTCAGCTGCCTTCAAGTGCTCATCAGTGCTACAGTGCGTCTTAATTGCAGTGCGGTAAAGTATTTTTATGTGAAGAGCAGTGTTGTGCCGTGACTCTGTAAGTAACAGTATAGTGCCGTGTTTAAGACAGTGCAGTGCCGTTAACAGCGCGAAGTAAAATACAGTGTAGTGCCATGTTTTTGTGAACTTCAGAGATCGTGAGTGAATTATTGGACTGTGTAATCTGAAGAACAGTGACGCCATCAGTGAAAACTGCGAGTAGTAATTAAGAATAATTAACCAAGTGTATTGTGCATTGTTAAATAAATTGTGCAGTGATAAACACTTTGAAGCTTGTGTGTGTTTAATTTTGCGATCCAAAAGAACTCTTATAAACAACGTTTATTGCTGATTTCATAATAAAACGTAAAAATATTCATTATTCTACCAATAACTTTTATTTGAAATTATTGATCAGAAGTAGCACACGGGGCTTGTTAATGCAGTTGTGTGTCTGTGAATACGTATGTGCGGTGCGTGTGTGTTGTGTGTGTGTGTGCGTGTGTGTGTGCGTGTGGGTGTGCGTGTGCGTGCGTGTGTGCGTGTGTGTGTGTGTGTGTGTGCGTGTGCGTTGTGTGCGTGTGTGCGTGTGTTGATCTAGGACGACCGATCCCCCCTCCCTTCATATAGTCTCCTCTTGATTTTCTTGAACTTTATTCGGCTTGCGACTGACAGCGAATATATTTTTCTTTCCACAAGTAAAATAATGTACTTTAATGATGATGATAATGAACATAATGGAATTGATAGATTTAAACAAATTCTTGCCGATGAACAATTCCATGATTTATACAAAGATATCTCACTTCAAACCCAAGTAATAGAATATACTGAAGTTAATAACTCCATTATCAGGTTAATCAGAAACACTTTTGTGGCCCCTCACATTTTTTTTTCACAAACACTTAGCACTTTTCCTTCTCCTTAGTGCATTGGCAGAATTCAGCCCAGTAGCATGACTATAGGCAGGTTCTAAGCTCTGGCGCTCTGAGGATGGGAATGGAATTCCCGAAAGCGCTAAGTGTTTGTAAAAATAAATTGTGAGGAGCCACAAAAGTATTTCTGATTAACTTGATTCATCACCCTCACCAACAGCTGAAAATAAATTTCAATCTTCATTATATCAGAGCAGTAGCCCATCATCCAGGACATAAACTAACAACTTGAACAAGGAGCCATGGATTATACCTATATAACCTCCAGGAACCTGAAGACACCTATCGCTTCCTCTCAGTTTGCCCCATTCTCCAGCAGTTCCCCTTCCAGCATTTGGTCGAATAACCCACAGCAGGGGTCAACTAATATCCATCCTAAACGCAGGAGATTACATTAACATGTATAAATATCTGAAGAGTGCTGGAAGAAGTCTCATGCTCCTTGGTTTTGAATTTAATCATTTTAAATTTCTTTTATTATTTTAATTATTGATTTATTTATTGAACATTTAAATATTTTATTAATGATTTCCCTATTGTCCAATGTCAATAGTTTTGATTTTCAGTTTTGTACCTAGCTTTGAATTTTGTCTTTAGATGCTCTCTTGTTCATTTATTTTTTTTTTCTTTGTTGTGTTCAATTTTTGTTTTTTGATTTCCATTCTTGTTTTTTGAGTTCCATTTTGTTTTTGAGTTCCAATCTGTTTTTGTGTTTAATTTCGCCTTTTGTGTTCTATTTTTTTTTCACCAGTTATGTTTTGAGTTGCGTTTCTATTTCTTTCCCATTTCTGTTTTGATTTCATCTCTGTTTTTCGTGTTTTCTCTCTGGTTTGTGGTCCTTTTATGTTTTGTGTTCCTTTTGTGTTCTGTGTTCCTTTTCTGGTTTGTGTTCCTTTTGCGGTTTGTGTTCCTTATCTGTTTTGTTTTCCTTTTGTGTTTTGTGTTCCATTTCTGTTTTGTTTAATTTTTTTCATTTATTTTGTATTGTTTTGTTTTTTTAAGTTACAAATGCATTTGTTTAGAGCAATATCGCCAAAGCTGCGAAGCTCCAATAAATAAATAATAAAAAATTTATAGATTCAGTAGTTTTATATATAATCACTTCTACTGTTATTATTATTTTTTTCCTTTTCAAATTAAATTATTTATTAAATTTCACTTTTTGCAACTAAGACTAATTCGGACGGGCTATCTACAGGTAACCGCTCTCTCTAGCCAGGGTGGGACTAAAGATTTTATTTAATTCTGTCACTAAATAAATGCCCTTGCCCAGGCGGGAATCGAACTCACCACTCTAGGTTTACAATGTGAGATTAACGCTTTAACTCACATGGTTAACCTGATCCCCAAATATTTCATCAATATTATGTAATATCATAACCAATTTTGTTACAAAGTTTAAATATTTATATAAAAGCATGTCTTACGTATGTATAAAATGGACTGTATCATACGTTACTTCTGCTAACGGTATATACCAAGCACTATGTAAATTATTATGTATTTTTTAAGTAATTGAAATGTAATTTACTGGAAAATAAGAGCTTACTTTGAAACCACTATATAATGGAATTATATCTTTAGTGCTTTGTAATTACTACGTCATTCTCAATATGATATTCTTGGAATGATAGAAGAGCTAGCAAAACAAGCCTCAGATGGTTTCTTGGATTAAATAGACGACTTAATTAACATAATAATTTTCCTTATTCGCTTCAGAATATAGCATTATTCAATTTAAACAAGAACAGGTCTACATAGAAAGGACGTCAGGTTGATATTCCACATAATACCCTTTTCGCTAATAGAACGGGAAAGTACTCAGAATATGATAAAATAGACTTGCGGTTTATGTAGGTTATTAGGGAAAATGTAGCGATTCTAGATCATATTTCTCAGCGTCTTTCCCTTTATTATAGACTTGTGAGGTTGTTCCGAGGAATCTTTAATGATAAGCCAGTCGCGCTAAATATACCGGGGCTCGTGGAAGCATACTCCCTAACAATCTACAAGTTAAAAAAGGACTTCGTTATAATTTTAATGAGGTCGTGTGGCTACCCTTTAGAGTGCATTTATACATCGTTAGATATCTCGTTCTGCAGACCGATAGCAAAGGCGTATCTGTATTAATAAGCGATCTAAGCCTTTCCAGGAATATTGCTCTGTTGTGAACATCGCTTCAACAAAGAGCCCCAACAAGTTTCAAGCTGAACGATTCTTTTGAAGTGCTTCGACTGTGATACTCCATGAAAGTTCATAATAAAAAAGAAGGAAAAGCATCATCAACAATCAATATACTAGCCATGTCAGAATAAATACCAATTTTATAAACTTCTTAATATTCCCACAAAAAAAGTTTTTGAGAGAGACCTCTATAATCAGAAAAAATTGGGGAGGCTTAACTCAACTTATATTTAGTATACAAAGGGTATTTAATTGGTGCTGGACTGGGCCTGGGATAACCAGAGGCACAGGATCGATTGAAGAATTCCACAGCACTCTCCTCTTTGTGTCCTCGTAAAAGAATGAAAAAAATTTCCCGAAAGCTCGTGGTTTTATTACCAAAGTCCAACCGGATTATTAAGTACTTATAAGCTAGAAATAGCTCGAAACATGTTCTAAACCCTCTTGGTCGCATATCGACTTATGAATTGTTATTGGGTCGTCTTGAAGAATGAATGTGGAAATTGTTTTGTTGTAAAAGCTAATTATGTAGAATGAATAAGTCTCATATCACATAGTAGCATATCATGAAATTTGATAAAACTCTTGCACGTAACAAAGATACTACTCATTAGTAATATTGTAAACGAGTTTTAAGCTGGCATAACTCAAAACAAAATTAAAGCTCAGTTGGATTATATTAAGCTTTCCAAGCATTCTCTCTCTCACTCACTCTCTCGCTCTCTCTCACTCACTCTCTCACTCTCTCTCTCTCACACTCTCTCTCTCACACTCTCTCTCTCACTCTCTCTCTCTCGCCCCCTCACCTCTCCCTCTCTCCCCCTCACTCTCTCCCTCCCTCCCCCTCTCCCTCTCTCTCTCTCCCTCCCTCCCTCTCTCTGCCCCTATAACATATATATATATATATATATATATAATTTTAATGTGCTCCCAGTGAGTTGTTTGGTTACTATACACACATTCACAAGCGCTAACGTGTGCACTAGCAAATGAATATTCATACATATTTACTCACTATTGAAATGGTTCATGCTACTTTTAATGTTAGGCTAGGTGGGGCAGTAGTGGGAAAATTCGGAAAAACTTAATCGTTAATATGTATTTATTTATGTATTGTGGAGCGTTCGCTGCGAGGCGATATTGCTCATAAAAAAAACAATGAATACAACACAAAATGAAGAATGTTAATATGTAAAGTCAGAAAAAACACTATGCGTGGCTTACATCGGTAATTTAGTATTAGTTTCGAAGGCAAGGTGTGATAACTTTTCAAATCAGCAGATAGTTATTCCCGGGACAAAACGTGATAATGATTTGCTCTAGGCCTTTGAAAATGTATTAACGGCCTCTATCATAGAGTTTCTTGAGGTAAATCTGGCAGTTTTACGGAATAATTCAACAACAGAATTTTAACTGGTGAAATTCAACTATTTGACATATGACAACTTTGAATTAAGCACAAAAATCCTTGTGGAAGATAGTGAATGAGGTTGGTGTAGAAGCATATTCCCGACTGATATATGCAGTTGGGATATATATCGATCGGTGAGACGGATAACCCTGATAGTGACGTGTAGCTATCCTTCTTTTTGCCCTCAGCCCTTGGAGGCTCTTCGTTTTTCCCGGGATCGCATTATCCTTTTGCCCGTGGAAGCTTGACGGCAAAATCCCTCCTGGGTGTTTGCCCGCCCTACAAAACAGGACCTTCTAACATTTGTCCTTCAGTTCATCCTCCCCCTCCCCTCGAAACCCTTTCCTCTCCAAAGAGGTAGAATAAAGCCGGACATTTATCTGGGATCTACACACTACAAAATGGTCAACTTAACATATGTGCTCCCAAATATCCATTCAACAGTATGAAAAAATAAGTCCGTCATGCAAGGGATGCATAATCTAAGCATATTCCCCGCGTTTGCCACGCATTTGCACTCAAAAAAATATAAGTTCAATAGAATAATATTCAGGATTTATGTTTCAAATAATATGCTTCATAAAATAACAGCTTATTGTTAATATCACATGAGTAGGAGGAGGGTTTACTGAAGGCCGAAAACTATATAATGCAAATATCTCAGTTAATAATCGAGGCAGTGGAAATATAACAATATTTATAGAATATTACATTACCAATTAGATTGATTCCATACATTTTTGTTATGTATATTACTACTAACCCAACTTAGACTTTAGGCTATATTAATATTCTCTGAGAAGAACAGGAGTGGGGGTTATAAGAGAGGCCTGAAATTAAAAATAGCGATATTTCGTTTCCTATTGGTTTTTCGGCAAATATAAACGTAACAAAAGTTTTTATTTTGATATTTAGAGTAACTTTTGTTATATACACTTTTGTCGTATACCGAAGTATAAACGAGTTATAAGCTAAAAACTATAGCGGGAGTCAATAATTTTATTGGGCACAAAAAACTAATGCGAACTAAACAAAACTAGGTATGTGTATTAGCACTAACTCCTTAGTTATAATAAGCCATACCAACATTTCTAAAGACGGGCAGGAGTGGGGGTTATAAGGGAGGCCTGAAATTAAAAATAGCGATATTCCGTTTCCTATTGGGTTTTCGCCAAATATGCACATAAAAACAGTTATTTATTTTGATATTTAGAGTAACTTTTGTGATATTCATTTTTGTCTTTTAACAATGAATAAACGAGATATACACTATAACAAAAGCGGGTGTCAACTATTTTATTGGGCGCTAACGATTGAACCGAACTTAACAAAAATCGGTATGTCAATGAGCATTAATTCTTCCATGGTTATAAGCTATATTAAAATGTTTAGGTTAGAACGGGAGTGGGGGTTATAAGGGAGGCCTGAAATAAAAATTCGCGATATTTCGTTGTCTATTTGTTTTTCGACAAACATGCACATAACAAAAGTTGTTTACTTTGTTATTTAGATTAACTTTTTTTTTTATACATTTCTCCAGGAACAATGTGTGGAGCAAGTAATTAGCGTAGAAATATTGATATGCTCAACAGTTCATTCCTATTTGAACTATCAGGTACCTCAGCTGGAAAAATTAATACAAATCAATCTTAATATTTTGTCCTAAATAGCTGAAATCTATGCATTATGCATAGGAGACGGGAAATATGACAATTTGGAGGACAGTGAAGACTTACATAAAAAATTAATTTTATTATTAACAAATGCCAACAACGGGTATTAACCCTATACACTGGGACGGGTAAATGTCAAAATATTGTGCAAAGTAAAGCCTTGCCAAAAAAATACCATCACCATTCAGCCTCAAATCAATTCCCGGGCGAAGCCGGGTATCTGAGCTAGTATATATATATATATATATATATATATATATATATATATGCATATGCAATTTTGAAAGGACCTCATTTTCGTCGTTTGCTTTACATTCTCTACTGTAGTGACATCCCGGAGGTGGAAAATTCTGTGTTAGCTACGTTCCCAGACGACACACACCTCACTCAAGACGAAACTCCATAATCTCCCATACTCCATCTCCAAACAGTAGCATACCAGGTCTCAAGATGGAAGCTCACATTAAACCCAAGCCAAGATTTTTGCTCTTCGTCATTTCAGGAACGAAGATCTTCCTGAACTGAAATTGGCCAACCTTGGACTCCGAAGGACCAGAGCATCCGTTAACTTGGAGTACATTTTGTCACGCGACTTATATGGCGCCATCATATCCACATTTAATTGCAACAAGCACACACATGACTTGCACAAATATTCCCTTTAATGAACAAAAATACACCACTGAAACTGACCTGTACAACACTACATTGCAAAACACTCATACTCCCTATATTAACATACGCATGCCCAGTCTGGCTGGACATCAATAACACACACAAAGAGACACCAGTCCTTCCAGAGCAAAGTACTTCGGATAGCGGCAAATGCTCCCTGGTTTGTTAGGAACAGCCAAATTCAGAGGGAATTGGAGGTTGCTCCTATTTCAGTTCACCTTCAACAACTTGTAAGAAAGCATCATGCCTGCCTTCCCATGTCTAATGGAGCCACCCATTATATTTTAGGTACAACGGCTGAGGACGACTGTGTCCAAGGTTGAGCCAAAATATCATACTTTTGTAACGCTTTGTGTATTGGACTAAAATAAATTTTCTTACTTTCTTGATGATGTAGCAGAACGCTAGTGGTCTCGTTCCAAAGGCGAGACAAGAAAGTTTTGTCCTGACAAAATTCAGTTCCCATCATGCGTTGGAACTACTTTTCTTGCGGAAGTATCCTGGCATTAGTCATGGCAAACGCCAGAAATCGGTTTACTCAGTGTACAGAGAATAGGGGACGTCACCTAACTGATTTGATCTTTAAAACTAACTAAAAAAAAACTATATGTACGTGCTATATTATAAAAATGAATAACATTTTTCTGATATATACAATGGGTTTTATAAAGTTTTGAAAAAAGAAAGTCATACTGCCACAACCTGCATTTGTAAATTATTATAATTAAACGTTACCATTTAAAATTTAATCGGTTTTGTTTGAACTTGCACAAAATCAGTCTTGCCATTCTGTTTGTTAGCCGTTCTGTTTTTTACTGTATGTTGTTACATTAAGTAAAAAATGACTACGGTTCTAATTTCTACGCTGGAAAAAAAAAATTCTTCTATTAATTGATATCAATTATTGCTTCTTAACATATTGATTTCTCAATTTCAAGCATATATTTACTCTCACAGCTGCGTAAATGTAGCTCATTTGACTAATGTTTATTAATAAATCACTTGAAATGAGATACTGGAATAACATGCAGGAAATAATTATGGAAATTCATACTAATTACACAACAAATATAGGGCAATATATATCAAATAACTTTGAAATACGACATTAAAGGATCCTTCTCACTAGTGCAATTTAATATATCACTGATGTTGGTAGTATGAGAAATTGAGTAACTAATTATGCTGAGTTTTGACATAATTTTTAAGCAAGCCGACTTAATTGCCAATATGATCAAGGACTTAACAAAATTATTATAAAAAAGGAGATGGGTATATATATATATATATACCTTGATGATAGTTTCAGTTATCGATTACTAAGCAATGTAGTTAATTCACTTCCACAACAGCCCGATACCACAATAAATTCATTAAAAGGCCAAATACTCGAAATTATGGAAGAAATGGCATTAGGCATTGATACTGCGCATGTGAAAGAGTTATTGAAATTAATCAAGATTACGGTATTTGAATTTGCAAGTGCATGAGTCAATTTTAAAATTAATGAATTGGAAATTTCGAACTAAATTAATTGTCCTTAACAAATTTTGATCTATCACTGTACGATTTGTGATCAGTATTACCAGGGGAAGCGTTTCTCTCATTGCTATAGATGGTAAAATAAACACAGTGGTCACGCAGGGGCTGCGTTAACTAAGTAGATTTTCACGTGCGTCGCGTATTTGCATTTACCTCAAAACGTATAAAATTCAATGAGAATAATATTTGGTATTGAGGCTTCAAATAATGTGCTTCATAATATAACAGCTTATTTGGTAACAAGGCATGAATAGGAATAGGGGTTTGCTGAAGGCCGAAAACTATTAACTCCAAATATCTCAGTTAATAATCAAGATAGTGAAAATATGTACATAACAACATTTATAGAACATTACCTTTGCTATAAGATTGGTTCTTTACCATTTTTAGGTCAGACTCATAATAACGGAGATATCAAGAATTTTCGAAATACCCCCTCTAAACTCCCCCTCCCACAGGTCGTATTTCAGTCACTAACGATCTCGATCTTTAATTTTACATAAAATATAAAATATCGAGTTTGGTAACGATCTAACAAAACTTTCGACCGCTAGAGCGTTACATAACACATACAAATATATATATATATATATATATATATATATATATATATATATATATATATATATATATATATATTGTAACGGTCGAGCCTTAGAGCCACCCCGCTGTGTGGCGGGTTAAAGTGTTTCTTTAATTATCTAGCCTAAATGTGCTATATCTCTGATTAAATAGATAAATTAGCTCTTATAGCAGAGATGGTGGAAACGATAATGCTTGCCGTGCAATATAAGACCCTGAGAAGTAGCCGTTTCATAGATTAAATGTAAATAATAATAATTATAATTAACCTTTCATTATAATACATATATATATATATATATATATATATATATATATATATATATATATATATATATACAGGGTGTCCCCAAACCAAACGGCCAAACTTTAGGGATCGATAGAGGATCGAAAAACTAAAACAAAAAGTCCTCTGGCATATGCCTCGTTTTCGCTTCGTTTTCGAGAAAATCACAAAAAACTAAAAATAGTTGTGCAAAAACTAGTTAAGGCCAATGGAAGAGCGGATTTTATTCCTTGAATGAATTTTAGCAATAAATGTTATTCCAATACAATTATTGTATTCTAATCTTATACTAACAGAAAGGTAATTGAAAAAAAAATTATTTTTTATTAAGAAAAAATAATAAATACTTTTTTATTCAAATATTCATAGTATAAATAAAATTACCTATTTAAAGTAGATAACATTATGAATAATAACTGAAGATTAACACATAAAAAAAGATTAAACATTTAGAAAATTAATAAAATAATTAAATATTCTTACTTGGAAAACATAAATGTTTCAGTTTTTATAAGGTCTACCTTAGTGAGAAAAAAAAACCCTGAAAATTTTGAAGGTTTTACCTTCTCTAAAATTGCATCGTTAATTTCTAAAGCGTCAACGTAAATGTTGTTCGAAGTGCTGGCCTCTCGCTGCAATACACGCATCACATCGCGTACTCACAGATCGCACTGCATCTAAACATTGTTCTGCGGTGAGCTGGTTGCAAACCATTCTGATGCGCTCGATGAGGTCATCCCTTGTGCGGACGGGCTCTCGGTAAACATTTTCTTTCACGTATCCCCACACGAAGAAATCTAGTGGTGTGAGATCCGGAGACCGGGGAGGCCAAGGCACCGGCCCACCTCGCCCTATCCAGCGACCTGGGTAGTTGATGTCCAACCAGTCTCGTACGGCCCTTCCGTAATGTGCAAGGACAACCATCGAGTTGAAACCAGCTCTCAAGCCTTGTTTCCAAAGGGATATCTTCCAAAAGTGCCCTTAAGTCATTCTCC
Organism: Riptortus pedestris; assembly: GCA_019009955.1. Classification (NCBI taxonomy): domain Eukaryota; kingdom Metazoa; phylum Arthropoda; class Insecta; order Hemiptera; family Alydidae; genus Riptortus; species Riptortus pedestris. The sequence goes on from CM032231.1 coordinate 39,169,305, forward strand.
AGGAATAGAAGATAACATTCAGCGTGAAGTCGAGCAGGTAAAAATACGGGACCTATTATGCGATTATAACAAAGACCGACCCACACGTTTACAGAAAACTCATGCTGGTAGTGAAATTCTCTAACAGCGCGGGGATTTTCATGTGCCCAAAGGTGGTAGTTTCTTTGATTGAATATGCCCGCACGTGTAAAAGTCGCTTCGTCCGTCCAGATTACTTTTGAACTTAAGTTTACATCGTTTTGCAATTGTTCTTTGTACCAATTACAAAAATTTAATCGGCGGGGATAATCAGCGGGTATTAAATTTTGTACCTTTTGTACATGGTAAGCATGCCTGCGGTCAGCCCTTAATGTGCACCAAATGGTTGTCTTTGGTATGCTTAGAACTGAAGCAGCTCTCCGGACGCTTGTGCCAGGGTTGGTATTGAAGTGCCTCAGTATCCTCTCCCTCCTCCTCAGGTCGGCATCGGAGCCTGTATACGGTTTCCACGACGATTACATGAGAAGGACCCAGTCTCTCGAAGCCTTCTGAAAGTGCTGGTAAAAACACGTCTGTGTGGGGTATCTCGGTCAGGAAACCGTCTGCGATATTCCCGAACTGCTTGACGTGCATTGCCATCGCAGAATCCGTAGACGTAGACTATGTCCGCGTATTCAGCGTTGGTAAATCTAGCCATATTTGTTGACTTCACTGAACAGTACTAGCAACACCACTAATGTGAGAATGCGAGGCTGGATTCCCTCTAAAAAGTATTAAAATGATAGTAAACATTTTAATCCTTTCTTTTTAAGTTTAAACACTCAACCTAGGCGTTTTATTGATAAGGAAAGCGTGAGAATATTCTTGTTTTCTAAATTTACTCCTCGCAAATTAAAAAATTAAGCTTACTCAAAAAGCCAATAGTTTTTTTGTAATTTAAATACATTTTTGCACAACTATTTTCAGTTTTTTGTGATTTTCTCAAAAACGAAGCGAAAACGAGGCATATGCCAGAGGACTTTTTTTCTTAGTTCTTCGATCCTCTATCGATCCCTGAAGTTTGGCCGTTTGGTTTGGGGACACCCTGTATGTAATATATATATAAAATTGTAACCTCTGTCTGTACATTGATTTTTTTCGCGAAATTTCACGATAACTTTTCGTTTCACATGTCATAGACACCATAACTGCATTTTGTTTTTTTGGTGTCTGTTTGTTTTTGTTTGTTTGTTTGTTTATTTGTTTGTTTGTTACCTTTTCACGCATAAACGGCTGAACCGAATTTTATGGAACTTGGTATGTATATTACTACTAGCCCAACTTAGACTTTAGACTATATTAATATTCTCTAAGACAAACAGGAGTGGGGGTTATAAGCGGGGTCTGAAATAGCGATATTTCGTTTCCTATTGCTTTTTCAGCAAATATGCACATAACAAAAGTTGTTTATTTTGTAATTTAGAGTAACTTTTGTTATATGCACTTTTGCCGTATACGGGAGTATAAAGGCGTTATACGCTAAAAACTATAGCGGGAGTCCACAATTTTATTTGGCACAAAAGACTCATCCGAACTAAACCAAACTCGGTATGTGAATTAGTACTAACGCCTTCCTTATAATAAGCCATACTAACATTTCTAGGGACGGGCAGGAGTGGGGGTTATAAGGGAGGCCTTAAATTAAAAATAGCGATATTTCGTTTCCTATTGCTTTTTCAGCAAATATGCACATAACAAAAGTTGTTTATTTTGTTATTTAGAGTAACTTTTGTTATATGCACTTTTGCCATATACGGAAGTATAAAGGCGTTATACGCTAAAAATTATAGCGGGAGTCAACAATTTTATTTGGCACAAAAGACTCAACCGAACTAAATAAAACACTCAGTATGTGTATTAGCACTAACGCCTTCCTTATAATAAGCCATACTAACATTTCTAGGGACGGGGAGGAGTGGGGGTTATAAGGGAGGCCTGAAATTAATAATAGTGATTTCCTATTGGGGTTTCGGCAAATATGCACATAACAAAAGTTGTTTATTTTGTTATTTAGAGAACTTTGCTCAACACTTCTTTTCAATATGAACTACCAGGTACCTCACCTGAAAAAATTAATTCAAATGTATGTCATTATTTTCTCCTTAATAATTCAAATCTATGCATAATGCACAGGAAACGGGAAATATGACAATATGCAGGACAGTGAAGTCTTACATAAAAAATTAATTTGATTATTAACAAATCCCCAGAAACGGCGGGTGTTGCCCCTAAACACTGGGACGGGTAAATGTCAAAATATTGTGCAAAATAAAGCCTTGCCAAAAATATACCATCACCATTCACCCTCAAATGAATTCCCGATCGAAGCCGGGTATTATATATATATATATATATATATATATATATATATATATATATACTAGCGGACCCGACAGACGTTGTCCTGCATGATATTTCAAGCGTTCAGGATATTAAATTTAATATTATGTTTAAAACAAAAGCTACTTTTAATAACACAAAAAACATCTTTTGTTATGTGCACGTTTGCCTAAAAACACATAGAAGTATAGAAATATCATGAATTTTTTATTCAGGCCTACCGTTCGAACCTAACCTAGCTTATAATCATTGAAGAATTAATGCTAATTTAAATATAGAGTTTTGTTACGTTCGGTTCAATCGTTAATGCCCAATAAAATTGTTGGCTCTCACTTTAATTTTTTAGCGTATATCTCGTTTATACATTGTTATACGACAAAAGTAAATATAACAAAAGTTACTCTAAATAAAAATATAAGAAACTTCTCTCCTGTGCATATTTGCCGAAAAACCATTAGGTAACGAAATATAGCTATTTTCAATTTTAGGCCTCCTTTACAACCCCCACTCCTGCTCCATCTGCCGGGCTGATTTGTGAATCTAAACCATCCAGGGCGTCTCCCAAACGCATAGAAAAAAAATCATTCAAATCGGTCCAGCCGTTTAGGAGGAGTTTAGTGACATTCACACGTACAGCAGAATTATATATTGTTGCGAAAATTAAATGGCTCTACTATTCAAGGCGTGATTGGGGAGTGCGGAGGGGTTCAAAGAAGCGCCGCTAATTGGTGGAAGGCACTAGTCCCTTCCAGACCTTCTTGGAAGAGCCTCGGTCTCATCCTGCTTTTCTATTTAAGCCTGTACAACTCGACCTAGTGGAGCCGGCAGAACCTAATTAGGGTCCGCCGTGCCTATCTTCCTCGAACTTCTGGACCTTTCCTTGGCTAGCCCCTTCTACAGGCATTTATAAGAGACCCTGCCAGTACCTCAGCTCTCAGTTTACGCTCAGCTGTGTTGATGGCCACATCAGTGCTACAGTGCGACTTAGTGCAGTGCAGTAAAGTGTTTTTATAAGAAGAACAGTGTTGTGCCGTGACTGTAAGTAACAGTTTAGTGCGTGTTTAAGACAGTGTAGTGCCGCGAAGTAAAGGACAGTGCAGTGCCGCGAAGTAAAGGACAGTGCAGTGCCGTCGTTTTATGTGAAGTTTAGTGACCCCGAGTGAATTATTGGACTGTGTAACCTGAAGAACAGTGACACTATCAGTGTAATACTGTGAGTAGTAATAGTTAACCAAGAGTATTGTGCATTGTGAAATAAATTGTGCAGTGATAAACTGTGAAACTTGTGTGTGTTTAATTTTGCAATCCAAAAGAACTCTTATTAACAACGTTTATTACTGCTTTTGTAATAAAACGTAACAATATGAATATACACCTTACTTTCGTCATCTCCTGGACAGGATCGAATTGAGGACGTTTTTCGAAAATCGCGTCGTGTCCTCCATTGCTCATTTCCCTCAAGGGAAATCTGTAGAAATGATGGATAGAACCTTAAAATTCATGGCGGAATAAAACTTTTTAATCAACCATAGCAGGAGTAGATATTAGACAATAGCATTGTGACGGTTTAAATAGAACAGTTCGCCGTCACCTCTGTAGGCTGGAAATTATTTTAGCTGTCAAGCTGACTGCTGGAATTAAATTCCTTCCCGAGACTCGTGCTTCATCTCTATTATATTACTCAAACTCCTTTCTATGCCTCCGCCTTCCTGTATGAATCTCGTGAATTCTTATATGAAGCACCGTCGAACGAATTCATAATTCTGAATTTCATTCAACTCCGTTCCTTAAGTTGTTCATTACTTAATTGTTCCCATTAACCAGTTACAAGAATTTTATAAACCATGTGAAATACTTTATGCAGAAGAGAATAATTATAGGAGTGTGAAAGATATGAGTCAGTTACCTTAAATACAATATGAGTAAGTCAAAAATGTGTGATAACGTAGTTGTCGATTGTGTATTTATCTATTTCTGTACAAAAATAGCAATATTTTCTAATTTTGTGTTTAATTTTTAAAATTCTCTTCCATTTGAATATAATTGACAGGAAGGAAGTAGCACAAATGCGTTTACTGCATCAGGAAAACCAAACCGGTTTGAGTTTTGTCTTGGTAGGAGACCATATTAAAATAATAAAAAAAAACCAAACTGCTCGTTAACAGTTAAGTTGAATAGCCGAATGTATAATAATTCTCGGAGGTCGATGATTCCAATTGAGTTTTAATTACCTATATATGTTATAGCCTCCTATATAGTCATCGATTCTACCTATTAGATGACGAAAATACGGTCCGTTCAAAATTGTATATATATAGATATATATATATATATATATATATATATATATATATATATATATATATTTGTCTATTACCACTCTAGTGGTTCAATTTTTTTTTATCGTTACCAAACTCGATATTTACTCGTTTTATGCAAACAGAAAGATTAAGTTCGTTAATGGCTGAAATCGGATCAGTGGGAGGGGGGGGGGGAAGGGGGGGATATTCGAAAATTCGAAATATATCTGTTATTGTACATTGGATCGAAAACTTGTATAAAACCAATCTTATTGCAAGTTAAATTTACTATAAATATTGTTCTATAAATTTATTCTCAATTTTGAATATTAACCGAGATATTTGCATTTTCATAAAGTTTGTCGGGACAACGGACTAGAGAGATCGGCTGATGTCGGTTCTTTTCGTGAGTTTTTGCCGAAAGCTAGTTCGGCCGTTTCCGTAACTGTTCGGCTCTCGTGAAATTGGTTTAGAGTCTCTTTATTACTACTGTTACCAGTATGCAGATTTCTCTATTGTAAAACTTCACGAGGGAAATCTGCTTAGTATACGCAGCCCTCGCGTGACGGACTTTTTACTTGGCTTCTAGGTTACACTTTTACCCACACACACTCAGGATCATGAAGCAATTGAATGGCAACAGTTAACGCCTCACGTATTCTTGCGATGTTTTATTTATGCTCTTTATTATACATGTCCAGTTTAAATTCCATATCCTTTTTGTTAGGTGAATAAAGATTTTATTATTATTATTATTTATTAACGTCCACTTTTTGCAACTTAGGCTAATCGGGACGGGTTATCTATAGGTTACCATCCTTTTCTAGCCAGGGTGGGATTTTAGGACGTTATTTAATGAATTTCGTCACTAAATAATTTCCTTTGCCCAGGCAAGAATCGAACTCGCCACTCTAGGTTTACCATGTGAGATAAAGGTCAACGCTTTAACTCGCATGGCTAACCTGAGCCCCAAAAGATTTTAGCATTATTTTTCATTGTGTAACGAAGACTGTTAAAACAAAGTAGTCTATGTAGGTTTATTTTAGTATTTATCTATTTGTATTACATGTATTATTAGTAATTCTTTGTCCTTCATAATTACTAAAGTATTATCATTCATAATTTATATTTTGTTATCTTTCGTGGGGCTAAGGTTAGTCATTTGAATTAATGTATTTATTTATTTATTTGTTTGGTGTCACGCAAGTTAGGCGATTTACACCCTTTATCGCACAAACCAAATACTAAAAATTACTCCAAATTATTCAATCTAGTTAATATAAATTCATTGTTGCTGCTGCCCAGCACACTAGTGGAAAATAAAATAAAGTAGGAACTAAAAGTCCGTCACGCAGGGGCTGCGTAAACTAAGCAGATTTCCCATGTGAAGTTTTACAATAGAGAAATCTGCACCACCGTGAGTAAATACAAACGGTAATGAGAAATCTTTCAGTTAATTTTAATAAATTCCCAACTGAAACGGCTTCTGAATTGTAAGAATAATTTATATTTTAATAACTCAAATTTTAGTAGTCCAAGGACTAAAGAATGGGGGGGGGGCGGATGAACGCAAGGATGCAAAAATCTCACAAAGTAACAAAGGTAAGGTAAGGTTAGAAGAAGCTTCCACCAGAGCCGAACAGTTAACGGAAACGGCCGAACTAATCCGATCATACACCTCCACACATATCCCAAAGACTTCATAAAAATGCAAATATCTCGGTTAATATTCAAGATATAGAATAAATGAATATAACAATATTTATAGTAAATTTAATTTGCAATAAGATTGGTTCTATACAATTTTTCGATCCGATCTATAATAACAGAGATATTTCGAATTTTCGAAAATCCCCTCTCTAAAACCCCCCTCCCTCTGGTCCGATTTCAGCCATTAATCGAACTTGATCTGTCTTTTTACATAAAACGGTTAAATATCGAGTTTCGTAACGATCAAACAAAAATTGCGACCGCTAGAGCGTTAACAGACAAATATATATATATAATTTTGAACGGACCTCATTTTCGTCATCTCCTGGGTAGGATCGATGGACATTTGAAAAAATGTTTCGAAAATCGCGTCATGAGTACGACCTCAATAGCTGGTTTCCCTCAAGGGAAATCTGCTAATAGAAAAAACAGAACGGGGAAAGTTATGAAGAGGAAACAAAACATGAATAATAGGCAAAAAAAAAACATACAAAAACGTAATGTTAAATTTGCAAATAAAAATATTTTATAAAAGTTAATAAAAGTATAGTCAGTAATTTATGATTAATAAACAAGGATTTATTTAAAAGTTTGTAAAAAAGATTTTGCACAAGCATTCAGAATTACACATATACATACACACTCACAATTAAGGCTCTGGACTTAATCTCACTTGGTAAACCTTGAGTCGTGAATTCTATTCTCACCTGGGCCATAGGAATTTATTTAGTTGAAGAACTCGTTAAATAAAATCCTTACTCACTCATGGCTAGAAACGACTGTAGAACCTGTAGATAACCCGTCCCAATTAACCTTAGTAGCCAAGATTGGAGGAAATAATTAATTTGTAATTATATTTCATGTGTAGCGGCGACTCACATACTCGTGAGTGAGTCGTTCGCTATTAAATAAGGTAACGACGCTGTATAAAAATACGAGATGGTTTTTAAATTTAGTTAGTGAAAAAGGTTAACCAGAATTGCTAGGTACAAATTACATCGGCGAGTGCAAAGTTATTATCTGGGGTCTTGTGCTAGCTACGATTGTATTATGTTGAGTTAGTGTTATCTGTGGAAATTGTGCCAATTGTAAATAGTGTAAATAGACTTGTTGTATGTAAATATTTCATCTTCTTGAAGAAGAAGTTATTGTGGTTATTAATATACTTATAATTAGAAGAGAAGAAGTAGTTTTAATGAGGTTAAGAATTGGCCATTCACGACTAACTCACACTTACCTACTTACTGGAGAAGACGAACCCTACTGCCAACACTGTAACTGTAGACTTACTATAAAACATATACTTACTGACTGCTATTTAAGGACTCACATAGACCCACCATACACTTGGACTGAATTACTACATGACTGTAGCCCGTATATAGACCGCGAATTACACAACTTGAAACATAACATTTTCAAAAAAGTTTTAGTTTTTGTCATTTCCCTAACATTTGAATTCTTCATTTTAATTAGCTTTGAATATTTTTTAAATTTTTTATATATTTTTAAAAGCATGAATATTATATAGATCCTTTTATTTATTTATTTTTAACGAATCCAATATGTGTATTTTTTCTGTCATAGAGCACTGAAGATGGAGTTGTCCGAAAGTAATCTGTCGGTAATGAAGTACTTAAGAACGTGGATTTATGACCTTTCCATTTCCTCAAACCTAAAATAGTGTCGTCAAAATTAAATACATGAAAAATTAAACAGAAGTAGTCACGTATTTAGGAAGTACAAAGGAGATTAAAGGAGCCGACCGAGGAAGGCCTATTGGCGCCTGAAGTGTCTAGTGGAGCCAGGATTGTTCCAGCACTATGAGTCCAGTACCTTGGAGACGATTCCACTTTGATGCTGCCGCTTCTCTATATAAGGCGTTCAGCTCGGCCGGCAGTTAGTTTGTTCTCAGCTATTTTCAAGTGATCATCAGTGCGTTCAGTGCAACAGTGCGACTTAGTGCAGTGCGGAAAAGTGTTTTTATGTAAAGAACAGTGTTGTGCCGTGGTTCTGTAAAGAACAGTATAGTTCCGTGTTTAAGACAGTGCAGTGCCGTTAACTTCGCGAAGTAAAGGACAGTGAAGTGCCGTGTTTTTGTGAACTTCAGTGACCGTGAGTGAATTATTGGACTGTGTAATCTGAAGAACAGTGGCGCTATCAGTGCATACAGTGAGTAGTAATTAAGAATAATTAACCAAGTGTGTAGGGTATTGTTAAATAAATTGTGCAATGATAAAAACTCTGAAGCTTGTGTGTGTTTAATTTTGCAATCCAAAAAAACTCTAATAAACAACGTTTATTACTGATTTTGTAATAAAACGTAACAATAGCATAAAATTTGAAGTCAATTGCGTGATATTCCAACAGGAGAGAAAACCCCCTAGACTTCGCAGCCCCCAAGTGGCGGATTTTGAAATTCAATTCACACTACTTAAAGGAAAGCACCCTCCTCTCAGTTATCCGTCTTAGTTTACGATGTCCTAAAGTTGTATTGGAAATGTGAGCGGGAGACTCAAGAGGAGCTAGATCCGGAAAAGAAGGAGATAATATATCCTGGGCCAGCTAACAAGCTGGAAGACTCCAAGGAATCGAATGGGGCAAGTTGAAAAGGGTCGTTAAAGGCTGTGTCTCCGTCCTTTATCCACCTAAGCATCGATCTCTCGACCAGATATTCTCCTAACGTCATTCCATGGGTCTTTCACTTCTTTCTTTTTTCCATTTTTTTTTTTTTAACAGAAAGGGGTTGATGATTTTCCATGTAACAATAAAGCTGGTGCATTAAGTTGTAAAAAGAAAATGAGCGAAGGAGAGGTAGAGAAGAAGAAAGAACCTCAGAAAAATACATTGTTGTAGTGAAGTACATGCCTTACTTAGAGGCAAAAAGCTCGACCCTTAACCCAATATATATATATATATATATATATATATATATATATATATATGGTGTTGTTATTCTTTTTGTAGTTTTGGTCAATGTTGGTGAAAAAATCTTAGTTTATGCCGATATTTCGAGAATCTTTATTTTCTCTTCTTCAGGGCTGTAAAATTACAGGTACTACTTTATAATATTGCACATTGTTATTACACATTATTGTAAAAGGGTGTTTTTTTTCCTATTATTACTTACCAAGACTAAAGATACCTACAAACTATTAAACATGGTTATTGCACTAGGACTAGAGTTATAGTAACCTTCCTTGTTTTGTTTACACAACAGGCTCACAGCCTTTTGTATGTTTTGTATATCTATAGTATATTGTCTTTGTTTGTTGAACTATATTATAATTGTTGTACTGTAGTTGTTACTATTATGTTATTGTCACTTGTGTTATTTTACAACAGTTATTGTTATGTAATATTATAGTTATTGTTATGTTATATTAAATTATAAATATAAATATATAATATAAATATAACATAAATATAAAATATATATAAATATTAATATAACATAACAATAATTATAATAGTACATAACAATGGCTGTTGTAAAATAATATAAGTGACAATAACATAATAGTCTTAACACAACATGAAGATAGCTTTAACAAATTATAGCAATAATTGTTAAAACACATAAAAATAGTTCTATCATGATATAACAACTACAGTACAACAATTATAATATAGTTCAACAAACAAAGACAATATACTATAAATATACAAAACATACAAAAGGCTGTGACCCTGCTGTGTAAACAAAACAAGGAAGGTTACTATAACCCTAGTCCTAGTGCAATAACCATGTGTAATAGTTTGTAGGTATCTTTAGTCTTGGTAAGTAATAATAGGAAAAAAAAAAACACCCTTTTACAATAATGTGTAATAACAATGTGCAATATTATAAAGTAGTACCTGTAATTTTACAGCCCTGAAGAAGAGAAAATAAAGATTCTCGAAATATCGGCATAAACTAAGATTTTTTCACCAACATTGACCAAAACTCCAAAAAGAATAACAACACAATATATAAATATAACCTGGTCAAAAACATCAACACAATTATATATATATATATATATATATATATATATATATATATATATATATATATATATATATATATGTATATATTTATCGGATGGCAGTATAGGCCTTGGAGATCCATAGACACCCCCAAGCGAGTGTCAAAAGATCCTTGAACAGAGGTTTTACGAAGGGAGCGATCAAGTCTACGTGCGTGAACGGTATTGTTCTACCGGCCAAGCGACTGCTTTCGCCAGCACTCTCCTGCGTCTCCCAGTTGCAAGAACTTCATCAAGCCCTAGGCTTTTCCACAATTGGACCAAACACTCTTCTTGGAGCCCAGCAGTTCCAAGGCGGCCGTCGGGGAAGAAAAATAGCACAATTCCATCAGGAACCTGATTACACCGTCTGCCTTCACCCAGACTGTGAGTGTCTTCTTCCTTCATTGACGTGAATCGATTCTCGCTCAAGGCGATCATCATTTTTCTATTGTTCGTTTGTATAGTCACATTAGTTATTAGAGAGTATATAGGTAAGTATATACTATTAAGTAATTTTAGATAATTACTATTATTCATGGCCCAAGACCGTATAAGAATTTTATTCAATGCATTTTGTTTTCCTTCTTTTAATGAAATAACATTTATTTCATTTAATTATTCAAATAAACATTTTTTTATATTTGTAATTAAAGTTCATTTTTAAATAATCTTTATATCTGAGTTGAGTTTAATTTAGTTCATTTATCCGTAAGTATCTATATGCATATTTAGTTTATATAATTGAGTTTTTATAGTTATAAGCATATTTATCATTAATCTTATTGTGTTATGCGATGGGGTAATTCATTAGGAAATGAATATTACCCTCTCACTATTTGGGTTTATGCAAATGCTGGTTCTTCATGAGGGTGGACTGTATAAATGTGGTTATATGTGATACAAAAAAATGAGTCTATTAAAAATGTTGCTTGATAATACATATAATATAAAAAAGGAATATATAGATTAAATGTTACAATATTGAATGCTGATGATCTGTTGGGTTATTGTGCCTGGCTTCCTTGTGTGTGGTTTTCCTTCTGATGGTTATTCATTCCCCTTTTTCTCCTTATTTCTTCCATTTCTCTCTCCATCCATATCTTCTCCCCTGCTACCCTCCTTGGCTTGAAAGCTAGTTAATTAGCCAGCTTATTAACAATAAATGAAGTACTGCTTTTATGGACGAGTGTGCTCTCTCAAGAAAAGTAGACTGACTGACTATCTCTTTTTTTTCTTCTGTTCTCTGCTAACAGCTGGAGCTGAGTAGTTCCCAGGACTGACACATAGATGGCAGCACCATGCGGGGGCCTCTTGAAAGGTAGAGAACGTATGGTTTCTTTCGTCTGTTTCATTGAAGATGAAGCATATTGTTTAAAAGAAGTACAATATAATTCAATGTTTATCAACAACCCGGCATTTTTTTTATTATACATATATATATATATTTTATTTAATTTTCTACACACCAGCCTATGGTGAGACGGACTGAGCTAGGAAAGGACCTCTCTGACCCTCTACCCGCCGGCACAACGTACAACACCCGCTATTCAAGGAGGAGCAGGAATAAGTTGTAATTGACTAACGGAACACATTTTAGCCGGCCTGTAAACTGCCACCCTGCCTGTGGACGGGAGCTAAGAGAGTCATAATCTTTCGTCATCCCCTCGGAGACTGTTGGACGTATATCCACTTTAGACTCCCTTTGATCCATAAGCGCTCCGATATTAGGGTGCTCTGTTACCGACCTCGTGAACTATTATTCTCCCTTGCCGGGGATCGATCCTGCATCTATTTTAGCAGATTTCCCTCATGGGAAATCAGCTATTGAGGTCGTACTCAATTTTCGAAAAATGCCTTCAAATGTCCATCGATCCTACCTAGGAGATGAGGAAAATGAGGTCCGTTCAAATATATATATATATATATATATATATATATATATATATATATATATACATATTTGTCTGTTACCTCTCCAGTGGTCGCAATTATTCTTTAATCGTTTTATGTAAAAAGAAAGATCAAGTTCGTTAACGGATGTAATCGGGCGCGGGGGAGTATTTTTGAAATATTTCCCTTATTATACTTCGGATCGAAAAATTGTATAGAACCAATCTTATTGCCTAGATACCTAATGTTTGTGAGAAGCAAATCCTGTTTATTCTTTGAACAAAAAAAAAGAAGGGGGCGGTTGAGAAATAATAGAATTTCACTAGGAACTAGAAAACACTACCAATCACCTAAACTCAATTTGAGGAATGATCTCGAGGTTTAAAGTGATCAATAAACGAAGGATGATAACCTAAATTGAGACAATTGTGGTGGCGAAATGAATAAGTTTATTGTCACCAGATGAGAAACGATCTTCTGAAAAATGGTTGACCTTTAAGCGAAGCCTTTATATTGTGAAAAGGAAATAAAACACCCCCCGAGGAAATAAAAAGATATTTTATATCGGATTCACCATTTCATCACTTTTATGGGCAACCTAAGATACACAATAACAACATCTTAGTCAGGGCTATTGTTAGTTTCATTGTATCAACCACATATAATATTATCCATTATTTTGCAAAATATAAAACTGTGGGAGTTAAGGCCAACGAATTAGAGATACGAATCATTCGATATTGCTCCTCAATCCTCATTGATGGAGAAAGTAATACTAAGTCACCTTTGAAACGAAATCCATTTTTTTTTTTAAATCCCACGTGGGAACATATTGAAGTAATTCAAGTGAAATAGATATGTGACATGGAAATGTATCTCTGAACTACACATACTCCATAGTCATCAATTAGCAAAAAAAAAAGGTTCAAGGTTGAATCCTGTGGAAGGACCTATGTTGAAAGTATAGGCCTAGAGACAGCCCACCTGAAAATATCTCACTAATTTAGAAATGTAGATGAAATGTATTTATTTCCAGAAAATGTAGGATACGTCTATTACTTTTATTTACTATAAATAATTTCCTAATATTATGTCAATTAATTTCGCTACATATTAACGAATAGTATTTATACTTGTATAATACATACTTTATTAAATTACCTCAAATTCCATGAATGCATTTATCTGTCAAAATCTGCCAATTTAATAATTATAATAATAAATTCCGTTAACAATCTTAATACCAATCTGTAGCGGTTATTAAACATATGTTTAATTACACTTATGAACAGTGCGCATATATTTTTGATTAATATAATCACAGTACTTGGTTACCATTAAAACAATGTGCAATATGCGAGTGCCTCTCTCTAAGAACATTTCAAAATAGTTATTTATTATACAAGTGACGAAAGTAGATCATTTTACAACTCGAGTGAAACGTTTACCTACACGAGCGAAGCGAGTGTGGTAATTTCACGAGAGTTGTAAATTCTACTTTCGTCACGAGTGTAATATTATTTTTTTTCTGTAATCGTGTAATACATGATCAGATCTAACCAAATATGAACAAAATTATGATGTTGTGAAGATTATGGTATGTTGTTGGTAGGTTATAAGCATGGTTGTGAAAGGTTATAAGCATAGTTATAAAACAACTAGTGATGATTGTGAAGTAGTGCAGTTTAAACAAGTGCAGGTTATAAACAAGGAAGGCAATTATTATTATATTTAAATTTTAAAATATATTGATTATTACCACCAATAATTCATTCACATTTAAATTTATTTTGTTAAAGTAAATTCTTACAATGAAAAGAAACATTTAAAAGCATTTAATTTCCAACTTCAAATTATTTTTTAATTTATACTTATTACTAATTAAGAAGGCAATTCACTTTCTTCACTCTATTGCAAAATGTTTCACTTTCTTCACTCATTTCAGTTTAGTAATGTTACCATTATTCAACGATTACAGAAAAAATGGTTTCTCGCTCCCTCTCAGACTTATTAACCAAATCATCCTGAGCGAGGTTATTACCTGACAAAAGGTTACAATGTACGTTACCATGTGTTTATGTTTTTATTTTTATAAATATAAATGTTTTCGTCAATTTATTGGTTAAGTTCATTTCAACTCATAATAACTTAACAAATCTAATTATATAACATACATTTTTTAGTTTATTGACATGCAAATTTATTAAAAGACCACATGCTTCATAAAAGATGAAAAACTTGTCTCACCTTAATGAGACAATGTTTCGGATCATGAAGTATTTTTGACCGATTTTCATTATGAATATTTTGTAGATTAATTTATTATTTGAAAATTTTTGATAGTATAAAGACATCCTTCAGAAATGAATTTATTTAATTAATTTTTAAATAATGAATATTTTTTAATATATTTAATACGTCGGGCCACAGAGCGTTAAAAAGTTGAAAATGAATCTTTTTTCTCGAAATATTAGTGCTTGTGGTTGGGCGTTTGATTCATATTCTTGTTAAATGTTTTATGATTATGGTTATACTATGATTATGGTTTTTGTAAAACAAGTTTGTGTTGTCCATTTTTTGAGTTATCGAGAATTGATATAACTGTAGTATATTAGTAATAAAGGTTCCAATGGGTGATAGTTGAAATAATTTAATAAAAGCAAAGTGATTTTAGTTTCTTAATTAATTCTACGATATGACAAAACCAATCTAGGAATTTCTCACAGTCAATCCAAAAATCCTTAAATGGCAAAATGTCCCAATTATTCATTGATATCACTCTAGAAGAATTAGTGATTGTGATGGTGACGCACTGGCGGTAAGGTCTTATAGTCGTATTTTATGGGTCATTCTAATGTTAAACATAATGAGTGTCAATGTGAAAAACATTCATGAGAAAATAGAATGTTATAGCCGCACCAACAATAACAATAAATGAATACTAAAGCAGTTGCTGAAATCGAAAAATATCATAAACTTTGGTCACATATTATCGCAAAGATGTCGATACATCAAGCAGTTACCAGAGGACTTGGACCAGAGGAATTGGCTATCATTGCCTTAGTATTTTTACTTTGATAGTAATTGGTTTATATTTCTTTAAAAAAAATCAGCAACATCCTAATAACAATTAAATACTAAATAATATATAAATTATATAGTTATATATTTTTAAAACATCAACTTTTAATATATAGGAAATACAACTCATGAAATAGTTCAAAACCATTATACACTTCAAGGAACAATTAATTCCAAAGAAAACACAGTAATAATTAAACATTTAAAAGTACTTTTTTGGTATTAATTGCTTAACCGTTTGCACCCCTCGATAGTTACCACTCTTATTTCGGCTGTTATATGTTGTACTAGGACTTTGTTTCACTGGAGTATATATTACGAGTATTAGGGCAATGTGGCCTCGGACGATGATCCTCAGCAGCAACTAACTTATAAATTAAGCTCAGCACTTTAGAGCTTGTGGGATTTGATTATTGACGTAAGTGGTAAGGAAACGGATTCAGGAAATCTGCCCTGTTATTTTAGGTGGTCTAATGAAGGATTATGGTTTGGTAGATAGATTGCAGTGGGAGATTGTGATAATTGGGTTGTATACAGCTGGCTAGTTATACTGGATTATGTTCCACCACCTGCACCCCTTCAGTATACACTCAGGCCTCTTCAAAATATCCAATCTTAGCTGAGCCAAAGTAATCAACTTAAGCCCAGCAAGAAAATACACCGATATAGCTTTTGGAGGAAGTGGATATCAACATCTTCATTTATAAATTCCATTATTTTTCGTTATTCCAGTTTTCCGAAATAGAAGCTTTATTTCTTGTGCTCTATAGTATGTCACATGTGTTTACAAATTCTATGCTTTTCTAAACATCAAAACCTTACAAGCTCAAAGAGATGGTATGCATTAATGTATGGCAAAAAGGAACATCAACCCTCTATAGTTGAATGTATTTCCTGTTTCATATTTGATCGGGGGATTGTACTCTGTGCTTCAGAAAAGTGTTACTTAGTCATTATAAAATAATCAGAACATGGCGTGAGGAAAGATTTAAAAGAAGTACTTTTATGTGCTATACTATTATATTAAATTATCATTATCAACAATAATTGATGTGTGGGTAACATTACAGTTTTAGTACGATGGGCAATGATTACACCGATAAACAAACAAAAAAAAACACTTTTGGCGGATATCTTGGTATCCAAAAGTTGTTTCAAGATAATTCAAACATGTTGATTAAAAATATGCAAATCGTATGTCTCTATCATCCACCGTTTTTAGCAGATTTGCCCTAAGGGAAATTAGCTATTGAGGTCGTACTCATGACGTGATTTTCGACATTTTTCTTCAAATGTCCATCTATCCTACCCAGGAGATGACGAAAATGAGGTGCGTTCAAAACTGTATATATATATTTGTCTGTTACCGTTCTAGCAGTCGCAATTTTTGTCTTATCGTTACCAAACTTGATATGTAATCGTTTTATACAAAAAAAAAAAAGATCACGTTTGTTAACGTCTGAAATCAGACAAGGTGAAGGGGGGGGGGGGTTTAGAGGGGGAGAATCTTATTGAAAATGTAATGTTCTATAAAATGTTTGCATTTTTTAGTTTTCGGTCTTCAGTAAAGCGCCACTCCTACTTATCTCATATTAACAATATTCTATTATGTTATGAAGTATTTTGTTTGAAGCTTAAATACCAAATATTGTTCTCATTGAATGTTTTAGTTTTGAGATAAATGCAAATACGTCGCACACGTGGGAAATCTGCTTCGTTAACGCAGCCCCTGCGTGACGGACTTTTGAGATATCGGACATTAAACATTTATATATGTTTAACATTATATCAAGGCATACAACTCTCAGACAAGTTACAGTTGGGGACATATAACTGAATAGAGTACTCATTAACATAAACTATATTGCATATCTAATTTAAGGTATAATACACATATACAGTACATAGGTATAACATAAAGTTCCTTAATTTAAAGTTAGTTTGGTTTGAATTTCTTGGGTGTGCTGAGGATTTGGCAAGTCGCGCTGAAGCATCCAGGAGTAGTCAGCCAACATTGCTCCACTCCATCGGCCCTGATAGCGTGTCACCAAGATGTCCTGATGAAAACGTTCGCAAAACACGTGTTAGAGCAAAACAGTTTTCAGATTTGAAATCAGCATGAAAAACTGTGTTCCAAAAAGTAAACATCATACCAGATATCTATGGCTTGTTTATCAGTGTTATCATTATGTGGCTTCTGAAGCTACGGACTACAGGATACGGATGGATAATCTCTCTCATGCCTTTATTGTTGTAAGTGGAAGTTTTATTGTTCTAAGATCTGATGCAGAGTGCAAAAGGAAGGCACTGTACACTCTTGTCTCTCTCTTTACTCCTTAATTTAGTTTTCATGGAAATCAAGGCGTTCACAGAAATTTCAAGGAGTAGCCAATAGATTCAAAGGAAAGTACATCAGACAGAAGATATTTAATTAGCATGTCGCCATTAATTTAGGGAATATATTCCATCTTCACTTGAATCTCCTGGCTGGTGGAGGTTGATACATACATCCATGGATGAACAAAGAACAGCCTCACAGTGGTCTGAGCTGTGACTCCTGTGAGACAGGAAAGCCGATTTGTAAAGAAAGAGCACTGATAATGTGGCTGGGCCTCGAAAGCTGGCTCTGGAGTAAACATTAAAAGCCCAAGGAGGTGTTGCCATTTTTGTCAACTATGGATATACAGGGTGTCCCCAAACCAAACGGCCAAACTTCAGGGATCGAAAGAGGATCGAAAAACTAAGAAGTCCTCTAGCATATGCCTCGTTTTCGCTTCGTTTTTGAGAAAATCACAAAAAACTGAAAATAGTTGTGCAAAAAGCGTATTTTTTTTTAATAATGTATTTAAATTACAAAAAACTATTGGCTTTTTGAGTAAGCTTAATTTTTTAATTTACGAGGAGTAAATTTAGAAAACATTCATGAATATTCTCACGCTTTCCTTATCAATAAAACGTCTAGGTTGAGTGTTTAAACTTAAAAAGAAAGGATTAAAATGTTTACTATCATTTTAATCCTTTTTGGGGGGAATCCAGCCTCGCATTCTCACATTAGTGGTGTTGCTAGTACTGTTCAGTGAAGTCAACAAATATGGCTAGATTTACCAACGCTGAATACGCGGACATAGTCTACGTCTACGGATTCTACGATGGCAATGCACGTCAGGCAGTTCGGGAATATCGCAGACGGTTTCCTGACCGAGAAACCCCACACAGAGGTGTTTTTACCAGCACTTTCAGAAGGCTTCGAGAGACTGGGTCCTTCTCATGTAATCGTCGTGGAAACCGTATGCAGGCTCCGATGGAAGCCGACCTGAGGCGGAGGGAGAGGATACTGAGGCACTTCAATACCAACCCTAGCACAAGCGTCCGGAGAGCTGCTTCAGTTCTAAGCATACCAAAGATAACCATTTGGAGACATTAAGGGCTGACCGCAGGCATGCTAACCATGTACAAAAGGTACAAAATTTAATACTCGCTGATTATCCCCGCCGATTAATTTTTAGTAATTGGTACAAAGAACAATTGCAAAACGATGTAAACTTAAGTTCGAAAGTAATCTGGACGGACGAAGCGACTTTTACACGTGCGGGCATATTCAATCAAAGAAACTACCACCTTTGGGCACATGAAAATCCCCGCGCTGTTAGAGAATTTCACTACCAGCATGAGTTTTCTGTAAACGTGTGGGTCGGTCTTTGTTATAATCGCATAATAGGTCCCGTATTTTTACCTGCTCGACTTCACGCTGAAAGTTATCATCTATTCCTGGAGAATGACTTACGGACACTTTTGGAAGATATCCTTTTGGAAACAAGGCTTGAGAGCTGGTTTCAACTCGATGGTTGTCCTGCACATTACGGAAGGGCTGTACGAGACTGGTTGGACATCAACTACCCAGGTCGCTGGATAGGACGAGGTGGGCCGGTGCCTTGGCCTCCCCGGTCTCCGGACCTCACGCCACTAGATTTCTTCGTGTGGGGATACGTGAAAGAAAATGTCTACCGAGAGCCCGTCCGCACAAGGGATGACCTCATCGAGCGCATCAGAATGGTTTGCAACCAGCTCACCGCAGAACAATGTTTAGATGCAGTGCGATCTGTGAGTACGCGATGTGATGCGTGTATTGCAGCGAGAGGCCAGCACTTCGAACAACATTTACGTTGACGCTTTAGAAATTAATGATGTAATTTTAGAGAAGGTAAAACCTTCAAAATTTTCAGGGTTTTTTTTCTCACTAAGGTAGACCCATATAAAAACTGAAACATTTATGTTTTCCAAGTAAGAATATTTAATTATTTTATTAATTTTCTAAATTTTTAATCTTTTTTTATGTTTTAATCTTCAGTTATTGTTCTTAATGTTATCTACTTTAAATAGGTAATTTTTTTATACTATGAATATTTGAATAATAAAGTATTTATTATTTTTTCTTAATAAAAAATAATTTTTTTTCAATTATTTTCTGTTAGTATAAGATTAGAATACAATAATTGTATTGGAATAACATTTATTTATAAAACAGGACTAGCTTGAGATATTATTCTCCGTAAAGACATCAAACAGAATGTTAAATAAACCAGATTCCATTACAGTTATCTTTTAAGTAATACAGAAAAGCAAATGCAAAGCGCAATCTCGTAACTAGTTGAATTACTAATACGAAAACCTCTCGAGTTCTTCTGAAATAACCAATCTATAACAACATCCAAACCAAATAATGCAATAATCATACCGGCAAAAAACACTTTAATTAAAAAGGGTATATTTTAAATTAAACTTCATTAAAATGACATTAATCAAACAAAATAAAAAACCAATCCCCGACCATAGAAATTCAAAAACATTTTCACACATAATATATATATATAATTTAATAATACTAATATAAATATAATTTTTAGATCGTTGTTCTCATTTCAACTTCGACAGAGATTTGAAGGAATATCTGTATATTTCTGTCGTCTGAACAATTTCAAAGACTTATTTTCTACAGAATCCCATTAAAAACACTATAATTGCTCTCATCTCGTTAACAGTTCAAAATTGCTTTTATGACATTTTTCGGTCCGATTAATAGTATTGGAGATATTTTGAAATAACTTCCCTATAACCCCCCCTTCCTGGCCCGTTCATGGCAATTAAAGAAAATTTTCTTTTCCTTTTTTGATAAAAGTATGGTTTCAAAATTTATGGCTGCTATGGAGCGAACAGGTAAGCAATCTCTCTCTCTCTCTCTCTCTCTCTCTCTCTATATATATATATATATATATATATATATATATATATATATATATATATAGTTTTCCTATCTGTAATGTTTGTTGTTTTTTAATTTCATTTATAGTTTTAAGTTTTGATCTTTGACAGACACTTATCCTTTTTAACTTTTTTAATTTTAATAGTTGACTATTAATAAAATTGTTAATCTATTGTTTTTAACCTGGATTTATTTTGGTTTTAATGTTTTTATTCTTTTTTTTGTGACTGTTTTTACACTGTTGACTTAAGGTTTTTGTTTGTTAGCAAGCACTGACGATGGAGCGCTTACTCCGAAAGTGCACGTACTTTGCATAAAATTAAAAACAATAGTAAAGGACAAGGCCTTTTTATTGATCCTTATCAATTGATTCCTCTACCATCCAGCATATTCCAGAGATATCTAAAACATATAATTTAAAAGGCTATATCTCCCCCTTCATCATATCTTCATGAATATGTACTTACCAAAGAAAAATTCTCGTCTTGACGTAGTAAGTCATGTACGTTTTCTTTTTGTTCATTGTCGCCAGACAAAAAGGTATCAGTCAACCCATTACATCGCGTGGAAGGGGCTATACATTTCCGAAACCCGTAATTCATTTAGGATTGCGTAACATTGCCATGATATTTAGATTACGTGCAGACATGGCGGATTGAAGGGATGTGAAAACTTATTTTACAGAGGGAGGAAAAAATTTGAAGAAATGAGCAAGCCAAGAGATGATATTGTGTAGGAGTGAGTAGTGGGATTTCCCACGAGCCCTACCGTTTGATTTAGCTGAAAATCCTAGAGGCGTGAAACCACTCTATTAGTGACGTCAGGAGAAATTTCCCCAGAGATATGAACAGCAAAGATTTGGGGTAGTCTACACCATGTCGATCCTAGGGACAATTTTAAAATGTCTCTACATCTTGTGTAGTTCAAAATATTA
Organism: Riptortus pedestris; assembly: GCA_019009955.1. Taxonomy (NCBI): domain Eukaryota; kingdom Metazoa; phylum Arthropoda; class Insecta; order Hemiptera; family Alydidae; genus Riptortus; species Riptortus pedestris. The sequence goes on from CM032231.1 coordinate 39,190,848, forward strand.
TGTATATTATGCAAACAATATTTATTATTGTAAATATAATATTAGCTTCGGCGATGTTGCACTAAACAAAAGTATTCGTAACTTAAAAAACCAAACAATACAAACAAAAATTAACAAAATTAAACAAAACAGAAATGAAAACAAAACAGATAAGGAACACAAAACGCAAAAGGAACACAAACCAGAAAAGGAACACAGAACACAAAAGGAACACAAAACATAAAAGGATTACAAAAAGTAAAAGGATCATAAAACAGAAAGAAAACACGAAAAACAGAGATGATATCAAAACAAAAATGGGACAGAAATAGAAACGCAACTCAAAACAGAACTGGAAAAAAAAATAGAACTCAAAAGGCGAAATTAAACACAAAAACTGAATGAAACACAAAAACGGAACTGGAACTCAAAAATGGAAATGGAACTCAAAAACAAAATGGAACTCAAAAAACAAGAATGGAAATCAAAAAACAAATATTGAACACAACAAAGAAAAAAAAATAAATGAACAAGAGAACAAATAAAGACAAAATTCAAAGCTAGGTGCAAAACTGTAAATCAAAACTATTGATATTGGACAATAGAGAGATCATTAATAAAATATTTAAATATTCAATAAATAAATCAATAATTAAAATAAAATTGGTGTATAAAATGAATAAAAGAAATTTAAAATAATTAAGGTTTAGATAAAATATAAGTTGTTACTGGTGACTATTTACATAAAACTCCATACCTCCCCTAATACACACTCGAGTGAGTGAAAACTCATACACCCACACACAAACTTATACACATACACACACACACACATATATATATATATATATATATATATACACACCTGCAAACAATATTTTCGTTTTTTATTTTAGTTATTAAAATAATTTGATCATACTCGCTTTTTCGAAATATTTAACTCTTGCTGTGAACATTTTTATGCTTGGGTGTATATCTGACCTATTTTACTCTTTTTATTGTTACGTTTCTATTAACGTCTGCTTTGTTCTACATAGTGTAATTGGGACGAGCTATCTATATATTGCCACCCTTTTCTAGCACGGGACTAAGTATTTCAAGAGACTTCCCTAAGGGGAAACAGATATTGAGGGTGTACTCATGGCACGATTTTTGAAACATTTCTTAAAATATATTGTCATCTAATCGTAACTAAACGCGATATTCAATCGATTTATGTAAAAAGAAATATCAAGTTCGTTAATGACCAAAATCCACCAGACAAGAGAAACGGGCGTTCTGTTGTGTTGTGGTTAATGGGAGTGAGGGTTACGAAAATTCTTATATCTCCGTTATTATGCGTCTGATGGAAACATTGTATAGGACCAATCTTATTGCAAATGTAATATCCTATAAACGTTGCAATGTACGTCTTTTCATTATCTTGATTATTAACAGAGATATTTGCATTTTTTAGTTTTCGGTCTTTAGTAAACCTCCCACTCCCACTCATGTCGTATTAACAATAAGCTGTTATATCATGAAGCACTTTATTTGAAGCCACCAAATATTGTTATCACTGAACTTTTACTTTTTGAGATAAATGCAAATGTGTGGCGCACATGGGTAATCTGCTTAGTTAAAGCAGCACCCGCGTGACTGAGTTTTTCTATTATTCGAATATCCTTAGTTATTTATAGTTTTTCATTTTCGCCCCCCTCCACCCCCGTCTCATACATATGCGATTTTCACCCTATGTAATTACATATGGTGAAAATTTAAATCATATTTCGAAACACTTTATGCCCTCCTTAAGTTACTTGATTAGAAGCGATTCATAAGAAGAGAGAAATATTGTGTCGACTGTGAAGAAGATCTGTGTTAATAGCCATAATTATTGTTTCTAATTAAGGATAAATGGTCATTGTGGTGACCTCGTAATAAATTAATATATACATTGCATCTAATCCTTACTGAGTAGGATAAAAATTGTCTTCCAGGATCTTAAAAATCTTTTGTTTTACCTTTGAAAATTGAGGTTTATTATCAGTTAATCTTATTGCTTTATTAACAAAATTATTTATTACACTACTTTTCTTGGTGAAAGGGGTGTTGTGATTTAAAATTCAATGAGTTATTGCTGGTATCCTCCTTCTTTGTCCATTCTGTGGTAATGCTTTTCTTGTTGTCTCGCATTACTTTCATATCTAGAAATCTCAATGTTCCTTCCGACTCATACTGCAGCATAAACTTAAAATTCCTGTGGACACCATTGAGCACAGTGAGAAAACTCTCTATATCCTCCTTATAAATAATACAATTATTTGGACTCATTAGTGATTATAAAAGTGACTGAGAAGAAGAGTTTTTTTAAGGTTTGTTAGAACTCTATGTATCTAAGAGAATTATGATTTGCCTTAATGGTTGTGAGGTAAAAAAATGTTTACCCTGTATGTTTTAACAGATTTCCCTTAAGGAAAATAAGCTATTGAGGTCGTACTCATGACGCGATTTTCGAAATTTTTCTTCAAATGTCCATCGATCCTACGTAGTAGATGTTGAAAATGAGGTCTTTTCAAAACTGTACACACACACACACACACTCATATATATATATATATATATATATATATATATATATATATTTGTCTGTTACCACTCTAGCGGACCGCAATTCTTGTTTAATCATTACCAAACTCAATATTTAGTCGTTTTGTGTAAAAGAAAGATCAAGTTCGTTAACGGCTGAAATCGGACCAGGGAGGGGGGGGGGGGTTAGAGGGGAGGATTTTTGAAAATTCGAAATATCTCTGTTAGTATACGTAGATATTTGTGTTTTTTAGTTTTCTGCTTTTAGTAAACCACCACTCCTGCTTATGTCATATCAACAATAAGCTGTTATATTATGAAGCAGTTTATTTGAAGCTTAAATAACAAATATTGTTCTCATTGAACTGTTACGTCATGAGATAAATGCAAATACGGGACGAATGTGGGAAATCTGCTTAGTTTACGCAGCCCCTGCGTGACGGACTTTTTAGCATTGTTAAGTCCCAGTAGGGCGAAACGTCTGCGATTCTAAAATAAGGAGAATAAATATAGCTGTTTGAGACCTAAAGATCCTTTCTTTTGTCCTTAAAATATACATATTTTTTCAATCAAGACGCGAAATGAACATATAGCTTCAACCGTATATACTTGGATCGTTCTCTGCGTGCTCTATTGCTCTTGGGAATTATGAATTCGTCATAGCTAAGTTTTATTCGGCGTGACAAATGACAAGGACTTTGTTGCCGCTACGGCCCAGAAACCACTAGACTGATGAGGAAATTGTGCATTTAGGGGAAAGAGAGAGCTAGGCTTCTGATCAATCAGGGTATCGCATCGATTAATCTTATCCTTAGAAAGTAACACTAGGCCTTTCTTCGCCACAAGAAATATTGCCCTCCCAGTCAGGAAAACTCCTCTTGCTCAAAACAAAAAATATTAGATGGAATTATATCCAATTTTGTAGGTTTAGGTCTAAAATAGTGCTTACAATTTTTTTTCTACTCTTTTTTTCTCCTCATAGTAACCCTACGAGGAGTTATTTATTTGAATAAATGTTCCATTGCCACATGGCATATTACATGTATGATTTTGTTTAAATACATTTTATTTTATAACATATACACGTTAATCAACTATATACTCAAATAAAATATAAACAAGTAATAATAATAAAATAAAATTATAATATTTTTAATATTACGTAAGATAATTAAATGAATAAAAATTAATAAATTGAAATGAAAAAATTAAAATTACAATAGATAAAATAAGATACAAATATACCAATTTAAACGATTAAAACTCCAAACCGGATGTGTAATTTGCGAGTCTACTGGTAAGGTTATATATATTTGGAAATTATAATTCCCATTCCCTCAACAATCTACTTTAAATTCTAATGTATTTTTTGCTACATTTCCATATCCTGTGTAATTTTGGATAAAACTTATTTAAGTCCCTTCTTTATTATTTTTGTTAAAATATAATATGAGGTGGTTCTGGCCAAAGTTACCTCCTTTTTAAATTATATTCAATTATTAAATTTGAATCTAGTTTGATTAAACTGTTGAAACTGTCATAAAGTATATGTAAAAAAACATTTTGTATTGTCTGTAGAGGAGGGTCCACGAAAGTGACATTTGTCATTGTCTGAGAGAGGGATACGAGGGAGAGATGTCCTGTCTGATCCATGGGTTAGAGAGGGAGTGCAATAGTGACGGTGAGAGAGGGAGAGAGAGGGGGAGTTTTAGCGGGAGAGAGTAGCTGTAAGACGTTGTTAGTGTGCTGCAGATAGGTCGTGAGTCTGTTCCCTCTATGTATTGAGAGAGATGACGGAAGTACTAGTAAGTAGGGAGGGAGGCTTCAGAGAGTGGTCAGAGAGAGATTCTGAGAGATTATTTGTAAGTATCTTGAGCGCTTCCTTTGCAAAGGAGTGTCAGGAAGTGAGAGCCTTAATGCTCACCGACGTCAGGAGAGAGAGAAGGAGAGAGACCTGGAGTCAGATGAGCAGAGAAGCTAGAAGGGTCTTAAGTTAAGTATAAAGCAGGCGCTGAGAGCCTTTTTAAATGAGGAGCGTGAGATGAGACCGACTGAAGACTTGAAATGTGCGACCGAGAGAGATAGTCGAGTAGAGAGGGGAGAAATGTCAAGGGAGACGAGGGAGAGAGGGAGGAAAGGAGGAGGGAGAGAGAGAGAGAGAGAGGAATATGAGATGCCTGGATGTTTGAGATGTCAGGAGTGCGAAAGATGTTTTTCCTAGAGACGTAGGAAGAGAAGGGAAGAGAGGTCTTTGATTTCCAGTGGAGAGGGGGGAGGGAGTCGGGTACTGATGAGATTTACAGAGCAGCACGGTAGCGAGATGAGAGAAGGAGAAGTGTGTAGAGAGGAGGACGACATTAATTTGAGAGATGCCTGGAGTTAGAGACAGCTAGTATTTAGAGATGAGAGGGGAGGTGAGAGAGGGAGAGAGGGAGCGGAGAGAGGGTGCTGAGGGGAGAGAGGAGGAGGAGAGTGATCTTGAAATTCCAGGAGAGGGTGTGGAGATTTCGTCTAGCGTTGCTGGTATATCGCTTTAGACAGTATAATCTTTAAGAGTGAAGAGAGAGAACTCTAAAAAATTTCTTGTTTAATATAATGATAAAACCGTCCTGTCAGGAGAGAGAGAGAGGAAGACTTAAATATAGAGAAGAGAGAAGAGGGAAGAGAGAGGAGTCGAGAGGTGGCAGAGACGGATCCCCTAAACAGGAGAGTTTTTTTTATTTCGGTGCAGAGAAGAGGCCTGACATGAAGGAGAGACGGAGAGAGAGGCGAGAGTGGAAGAAGAGAGCTACCCCTTTGAGGATGAGAGGATATAAAGAGTGGTAGAGAGGAGAGGAGGAGGGTGTGAGAGAGATAGGGGGGCTGGGGTGAGAGAGGAGAGAGAGGACGAGAGGAGAGACGAGCCCGAGATATATATATATATATATATATATTTGTGGAGAGAGAGCATGTGATGAGATGACAGAGGGATTGTAACCTCTGTCTGTCAGATTGACGTGTGAGACGAGTCGTTTTCACATTGTCAGAGGCGTATGAGACTTGAGTTTTGTTTCTTTCGGTGTCTTGGGGAGGAGAGAGAGAGACTGAACGGAATTTGATGCGAGATCGATGGTATATTACGAGACCAACTGAGAGAGAGCTAGAGGGGGGGGGAGTGAGACAAAAAAAGAAGGGTGAGACCGGGAGAGAGTTGATAAGAGAGAGGGGTGGGGGGGATATTCGATGATGAGTGCTTCGATGAAGCAAGATATGCAGAGAGTGGTGAGAGAGGGAGAAGTTGGTTCTTTTGTTTTTAGAGTAACTTTTTGTTTAGGATTTGGAGGCCCGTGGATACGGAATGTAAAAGATGTGAGTTATACTCGCTAAAAATTATAGCGGAGGGTCCAGAGAAGGGGAGAGAGAGGGAGAGAGGGAGGGAGAGATGATGTGAAATTGGAGAGCAACTCGAGAGGGGCGGTAGATGGGAGAGTGGGAATGCCATACTATACATTTTTAGGGGACGGGCAGGAAGTGATGGGGGAGAGGGGCATGGGAACGGGAGAAGTGAGAGAGAGGACGAGAGGGAGAGAGAGGACGAGAACAAAAGGGGAAGAGAGGGAGGGAAGGGGGAGAGAGGAAGGGTGGGAGAGGGAGAGAGAGTAGAGAGAGCGACGTTAGTGAAAGAGAGAGGGAGACGAGAAGACGGGGACGGATCGAGGGGAGGAGAGGGCACAAAAGACTCAACCGAACTAAATGAGGAGAGAGTGGGAGTATGTGTTAGCACGATGGGTGGCACCCGGAGAGAGAGCCGACTATTTCAGATCGGGCAGGAGGCGTGGTTGGGGGAGAGAGAGGGCCGAGAAAATTAAAAATGTGAGTCGCGGGTGAGAGAGAAGGGTTTCGGCAGAGAGGGGAGATGAACAAAAGGGTTTATTTTGTTTATTTAGAGAAGGATTGGTCAACACGGGGGGAGGTTTCTTTTCGGATATGACGGAACTACCAGAGTAGTGAGAGAGGGGAGAGGAGAACGAGATGTATGTCAGAGGGATGAGAGAGAGTAGTTGCACAGGGGTGAGAGAGTCCGAGAATGAGGGGAGGTATGACATATGCAGAGAGAGAAGGGAGTCTTACATGAAGAAGAGAGGGCATGAGAGAAGAGGGAGAGAAGAAGAGGGATCCCACAGAGTACGACGGGTGTTAAGGAGGGACGAGGAGTCGAGTGAGAGAGATGGGAGAAGGAATGTCAGTGACGAGGTCTGATTGTGAGAACGGATTGTAGACGACGCCTTGTGGAAGAGAGTGTGGGAGAGGATCACATGTCAGCCTCAGGAGAGAGCGAAGCGGTGGTGAGGAGGAGTCTAGAGGGAGGAGAGAGAGAGGGAGGAGCTTCGTTTCCTACTAATGGGGAGTAGCAAAAGAATTGAGGGGAAGGGATGTGCTAAATTAATGTTATTAAGGAGAGAGGAGAGGGGATGGTGAGAGGAGATAACCCCTGATAGATGGGTGAGCAAAATAATGGAGAGGAGGAGGGCAGTTTCAATAAAGTTTGCACCGAGAGAGAGATAAGAGATGTTTTTATTGAGAAGAGAGGGAGTGACATGTGGCTCGGGGATAAAAAGAGTGAAGAATATGGGAGCTAGGAAGAGTAGAGAGATGGAGGGATGAGAGGGGAAGTGAGGGGAGAAGGGAGACCGGGAGATGAGTTGCTGTTATTGCACACTAGAGGGAGAGAGGGAGAGAGGCATTTCCATGTAAAATACACCCACCGTTGAGTAAAGGATTAGAGAGGTGACCGCAAGACAAATTAAGCAGGGGGAGATAACTGGAGAAAAAGTGTATAGTGCAGGGTCGGAGTGGGGAAAATAGGTTGGATAACCTTTAAATATTTCTCTTTAAAGGAGTGTAGGGGAGGAGGAGAGGGGTGAGAGGGGTTAGCGAGGGGGGCCGATGTGAGGGGGAGTGAGACGATTGGAGAGATGACGAGGAGAGGGTTGTGGTCGGAGGGCCAGAGAGAGGAGAGAGAGGAGGAGAGAGGGAGGAGGAGAGGGAGAGATGTAGTTCGTTAGAGAGGAGAGATTAGGAGATAGATCGAACCGGGAGGACCCGACGAGGAGTTAGAAGAGAGAGGGGAGGGAGGAGAGAGAGTGGGCCTCTGTGAGGGAAGAGGAAGAGTTGGGATAGATCGGTTCGAACCAAGATTGTTACCGAGCATTGAGTACGAGGAGAGGCCTATTTAAATGGACGGTGTTATAAAACGTTACTTTCTTAGGAATATGGGAATTGGCAATCAAGAAGGGATACCATTGCCGATAGAGAGGAGGATTGGGAAGAGAGTGAGGGAGATTTGAGATCGGGGAGTTGTATTAGTAAGTTTAATGGATAATTAATATTTGCCCTATAAAATATTGTACCCCCCTCGAAGAGGAGGGAGAGGCGAGAGAGAGTGAAGAGGGAGATTGAGAGGTGAGAGGAGAAGAGGAGCGATGAAGAGGGTTTGACTCGGAGAGCACGAGGGCAGTGAGTTGATATAGTCGTCTGAGGGAGGAGCTGAGAGAGAGGTCAGGGAAGACCATGAGAAGCCGGGAGGTGTCGAGATAGAGGGTGAAGATGTGACAGAGCTGAAGGAGGAGAAGGAAGAGAGGGAGAGAGGGTTAGACGAATGGAGGAGAAGAGAGAGATTTAATATTTCCTATCAGATCCGGAGGTCGAGGATTAACGGTAGTCCACTTAAAAAGGGAGGAGTGGAGGACGTAGTGAGACTGAGAGAGAGAGAGTCGGGATGAATGATGAGAGACGTAAGGGAGGGAGAGGAAGATTGCGAGATGAGGGGTCGGGAGGCGGACGAGGAGAGAGGTAGCAGAGGAGGAAGTGAACTTAATTGGAACGGACCTCACGTCCTAGATAGGATCGATGGACATTTGAGGAAATTATTCGCGTCGAGAGTTCAACCTGACCTGATTTGACTTAAGGTGGTAATGCATTCAAATCGGTGGTAAATATAAAGGATTTTCGCTTTTAAAATTGTTTTCATTTTTATCTGTTCACAACATCCTTCATTCATCTTTTTGAATGGAGCTTTGGGTCTATGAAGTTAAATAGTGTAATCATAAACACAATTCAGAAGAAATAATTAGTAATAAAAACCTAGGTAAGGAATTAACCTTTACGGAAGATTTAAATTTAAATTACTTATTAACGTCCACTTTTTGCAATAAGGCTATATAGGACGGGTTATCTAGAGGTTACCACCCTTTTCTAGCCAGGGTGGGACTAAGGATTTTATTTAATGAGTTCCGTCACTAAATAAATTCCTATTGTCCAGGCGGAAATCGAACTCGCCACTCTAGGTTTGCCTCGTGAGATTAAGGCCAACGCATTTTACTCACATGGCTAACCTGAGCCCCTTATGGAAGATCTCCATATTCTTTGTTTTGAGCAGTTTTTAAAAATTGCGATTCATGAGAATGCACAGCAGAAACAGATCGGCACATCTGACAAGCAGTTGAGAAGATTTCAAAGAGCACATCACAAGATTTTGCAATAACATGCCGTGAATTTCATCAATATTTTGATAAAACCAAAACCCCTTCCAGGTTGAAGAATTTCTCTTATTTCTTAAAAAGTATTAAAAATACCTTTAAATGAGACCTCTTAATTATTTATTTGTGCGATCATTGCGCTAATACTCCATCATGTATCTAGAACGAAAACTAAGTAACAATCAGAACAATATCTGTAATGAAGACTGCAAATGAAAATGGGTACTAATAAGGAAAGGAAATTAATAACAATACAAAAATAGTTATGTGCATAAATGGTGGAATAAAATACAAATATATTTTTGTATTTTGTAATTCATAATTTAACTTAATGATTATAATGCTAGTTATTATATGTTATCGTTCGAAAACGTAATAAGAAAAGTGTGAAAAAAGAGTTAACAAAAATTAAAATTTCATGAACTGAAATAATGATTTCTTTTTTAATTAAAGACCTGTTTTAGCAGATTTTCCTTAAGGGAAAACAGCTATTGAGGTTGGGTACTCATGACGGAATATTCGAAATTTTTCATCATATGTCCATCGATCCTACCTAGTAGATGACGAAAATGAGGTCCGTTCAAAACTATCTATCTATCTATCTATCTATATATATATATATATATATATATATATATATATATATATATATATTTGTCTGTTACCACTCTAGCGGTCGCAATTTTTGTTTGATGGTTACCAAACTCGATATTTATTCGTTTCATTTAAAAAGAAAGATCAAGTTCGTTAACGGCTGAAATCGGACCAGTGGGAGGGGGGTTTAGAGGGGAGGATTTTCGAAATATCTCCGACTATACGTCGGATCGAAAATTTGTACAGAATCAATCTTATTGCAAATTAAATTTACTATAAATCTTGTTATATACATTCATGCTCTATCTTGAATATTACCCGAGATATGTGCATTTTTATTAAATCGAGGCGGCTAACGGACGAGTGACTTTCCCGCCAAAAGCTAGTTCGACCGTTTCCTTAACTGCTAGGCTCTCGTGATATTTCTCTATTGTATAACTTCGCGTGGGAAATCTGCTTAGTTTACGCAGCCCCTGCCTGAAGGACTTTTTTATTTTGTTTCATTTCTGTTTTCGGCTCCCATTTTGTTTTGTGTTTTTGTTTTGTGTTATATGTCTGTTCTTGGTTTTCCATTTTGTTTCTGTGTTCCATTTCTGTTTTTTGTTTTTGTGTTCCGTTTCTGTTTTTGTGTTCCATTTTGTTTTCCACTGTATAAAATTTAAAAAAGAAATAGATTTAAACCAAATAAAGCAGCATAACAGAACATACTGAACTGAAACGAAAAACAGAAGTGTTCCATTTCTGTTTTTCGTTTCAGTTCAGTTTTCTGTTCCAATTTTGGGTTCCATCTCTGTTTTATGTTGCATTTTTGTTTTTCGTGTTCAATTTCTGTTTTGTGTTGCATTTCTGTTTTTTGTGTTCAATTTCTGTTATGTTGTTTTATTTGGTTTAAATCTATTTTGGTTTGGTTTTTTAATTTTATACAGTTTTTTCCCCGAGCAACATCGCCACAGTTGCGAAGCTCCAACCTAAATAAATAAAGACCTTTTTGTAAGGGACTCAAGTTTTATATTTAAGTATGGACTACTATTCTTCAGTTATTCGTTGGATTCAAAGGATTCGTATGTTATTACTTTGAAGGAATTCAGTCAGAATGAATGTGACAATGACGTAAACGGAAGGATCAAAAAGGTCAAACACCTCCACTCTTAATACTTCTTTTATGACAGGCAAAGTACTTTCGGGGAGAACCGTCCCATCATCAGTACTCTGTGACACAACATTTATACTATCAAAAACATGTAATATATATGAATAAATAAATAATAAATGTAAAAGTCAACAAATATATTACATGTTTTTGAAAGTATAAATGTTGTGTCACAGAGCACTGATGATGGGACGGTTCGCCCCGAAAGTACTCTGCCTGTAATAAAGAAGTATTAAGAGTGGAGGTGTTTGACCTTTTTGATCCTTCCGTTGACGATAGACCTCCACCAGCCAGCACAAATCCAGAACAATGAAGTAATTTTATTTTGTAAAAATTGTTTTTCTTTTGTTTTTTTTGGCTATATTAAATATGAGTACTGAGAAAAGAATAGTTGTGATATACAGTTGAAAAACTATCATATTATGCCTCAAAATATACCACCATATATACATAATTGTGATCTAGTTAACAGTGGTTTGTGCCTATCTCTATACTCCTGAGGGCTGCCAATCACATTACACTGTCCCCTGTCTAATTTCGCAGATGAACCAATCAATATACCGGAATTAATTTCCTGGTGCTAAGATTGAGTCCTCATCAATTTTCTCAGAGACTGAACATCATTCCATTGTACCAGGATGATGAGAAATCTAGAATAATCATCTGCCCAAGGGCATCGGCGTTTTAAATAAGTCGTAGAATGAAATTGCGTACGAAAAAATGATTCAACCGACTAAAGTTGTTTGAGGAAGGAATATTCATTATTTAATGATTTTCGTCACTAAATTATTTCCTTTGCCCAGGCGAGCATCGAACTCCCCACTCTAGGTTCACCATGTGAGATAAAGGTCTACGCTTTAACTCACATGGCTAACCTGAGCCCCGAATTATTTTTAAAACTTAGTTGATAATTGAAGAAGACTTTCTGGAAATTATAAATATTAAGAAATAAATTGATTAAGGTTATATTTTTTTTTTGTGTCAGCTAAGTAAATCCTGAGCCCGACAGTTAGCAATCAATGCTAACCTTTGATAAAAATAACCATTTTAAATAAGAATAAATATATTCTACAGAAATATAAGAAGATTCCCGTTATATATTGGTTGAAGATATTTAATGCCAATTATCTAAAAGCAATTTAACTTAATTAATTCTTACCTAGGAGGTTTTGACAATCCATTTGGACAGGTGAATTCTAAATCATATGATCAGACCGTGAATCCAGTGTAGGTCTGCTATTGGCTGACAATTTTTGAAATAAATAAATAAAAAAGGTTTAAAAGTATAAAGAAATGAATTTGTGAAATGATGTGTAGTAGATGATACCTGCGAATTGTTCTAGACATTACTCAGATAGCTAAAACATAATTTTATACCATCTTTAATATCATATATTGAGATTTCTCTTCTACCTCATAAATAATATTGTTATAATTAACTTTTAAAAAAAAGAATTTTTTTTTTTTTATATTAAAATGAAATCATTACTTTTAGGCACCAATTCATTCAATTCAAAAATAATGGGTCACATTATAAATTATAACTATATTTTTGGGTATTTAAATTTTAAATGGATTGACATGAATGATCTTAATTCATTTCTAACCCAACTCTTTGAAATTTCATTAGATCTAGATTAAACTTAATAGGAACATTCTGGGCTTCAAAAGTACAAGATATAGAGAAGAAATATTCAAGTCCATTGATTTATGTCCCAGTTAATACAATTTGAATTATTGACTTTAGGAGATATATCTCAATAATGCGTATAATATCTATTATAAAATAATAGTTCAGTAAAATGATTATTTTTTTTATAAACAATTAAAAATTATTATTCTATTCTAAAAGTCTATAAGCATTCCAAAATATCCAAGTACTTATTTTATGCAAGAAAACTTGTTCAAAAAAAGGCCTCTCTGTGCTCGGGAATAGGCCTCCAAAAGTTAGGAATTAAATCTGCCCTACTCTCAAATGGGTCTGTTAAGCCCTTCGGAAAAGGGTGGTAATCTTAAGATAACCCGTCCCAATTAGCCTTAGTTGCAAAAGGTTGACGTTAATAATATATATATATATATATATATATATATATATATATATAGCGTCTGTGTGTGTGTGTGTGTGTTAGAGATATACATCCTATATATTACTCTAATACTGGGAGGAACGGTGGCTGTATCATAAAATGTGTTACCTGTTCAAACCTAATACCGAAATGGCGTACACTACTAAGCCTTCACGACTTCACTGTCTTGCAGGTAACGTATCCATTTCTCTAATTCTCACTAGCTCATTCTATCTCAATCCTCTTTATCTCTCACTCTTTCCCATTTGGAGGCAATGAAATAAAAAGTCCGTCACGCAGGGGCTGCGTAAACTAAGCAGATTTCCCACTTGAAGTTATCCAATAGAGAAATCTCCATACGAGAGCCGCACAGTTACGGCAAATGGCCGAACTAGCTTTTGGCGGGAAATTCAGTCATCCGTTATCGGCCCACAATTAACAAAAATGCAAATATCTCGGTTAATATTCAAGATAGAGAATAAATGTAATGTAACAATATTTATAGTAAATTTAATTTGCAATAGGATTGATTCTATACTCTTTTTTGACCCGACGTATAGTAACGGAGATATTTCGATTTTTCGAAAATCCTCCCCTCTAAACCCCCCCTTCCCACTGGTCCGATTTCAGCCGTTAACGAACTTGATCTTTCTTTTTACATAATACGACTAAATATCGAGTTTGGCAACGATCAATCAAAAATTGTGACCGCTAGAGCGGTAACAGACAAATATATAGATATATATATATATATATATACACACAGACAGTTTTGAACGGACCTCATTTTCGACATCTACTAGGTAGGATCGATGGGCATTTGAAGAAAAAGCTCGAAAATTCCGTCATGAGTACAACCTCAATAGCTGATTTCCCTCAATGGAAATCTGCTAAAAACGACTTATAAAGGTAAATACGTAATGCATAAAGATATATGACAGTGGTTTTATTTGTTAGTGTCAGGTATTATTCTTAGGGCACAGATTATGTGCCACCATTCTCAGCTGAAGTTCCACTATTAAATGAACTAAAACAGCCTCGGTTTCTTATGGTTTAGCGAATTTCCCTAATGGGAAATCAGCTATTGAGGTCGGACTGACCACTGAAGATGACGATAATATGGTCCCTTCATAATGATATATATATGTATTTGTCTGTTACCGCTCTAGCTGACGTAATTTTTGATTGAATTGTCAAAAATTGTTTGAATAGGTGCCTAAAAGTAATGATTTAATTTTAAAAGTTTTCAAACTTTAAAAAAAAGAAGTTTCTTGTCCAAAATGTCCAATATAACAGTTTTATTTATGAGCTTCTCAATATATGTTATTAAAGATGGTATGAAATTATGTTTTAACTTTCAGAGTAATATCTAGAATAATTCGCAAGTTTGATCTACTGCAAGCCTTTCATAAATTCATTTCTTTACACTTTTTAAAATGAGAAGATGGAATCAAGAATTCCACCGGAGATCAGAAAATTTACCTATTGACGAAGATATTTGAACTTTTTATGTAAAACTGGGGGAAATTTCGAAAATTAAAAATATCTCCGTTATTACAAGTCGGATCGAAAAATTATATAGAACCAATTAATTTAAATTTAATGGTCTATAAATGTTGTTATGTACGTTTTTTCAGTATCTTGATTATTAACCGAGATATTTGCATTTTTTAGTTTTCGCTCTTTAGTAAACCTCCACTCCTACTCATGTCATAATAACAATAAGCTGTTACATTATGAAGCATATTATTTGATGAATAAATACCTAATATTGGTCTCATTGAAATTTTACTTTTTGAGATAAATGAAAAAGCGTGACGAACTTTTTTGTGTTTGATCACGACTCAAAGTAGTGCTAGTGAGTGACTTAACTTGAGTATGTATTTCTACAATCTTCATGAAGCTGTCATAAGTAGACCAAGGAAAGAGAGCAAACGCTACCAAGCACATTGGTGTGCACGGGAAATAAAAATAAAGTATATTCTGAATAATAAAGAAGATCTATGATATGTGGCAGTTTCCTCTGTGGTTTAAATGCCTTATTTTCTCCCCATTCTATGCCTGTTTTAGTTAATCTTGGCTTTCCCCCTCTCAGTTTTCCTGTACTGGAAACAATTTTTACGACGATTATGTCAAAATCGCATTCGTTGCGTGACAAGTTACCTTCGACGCTTATAATATTATATATTTATTATTAAATAAATTTAGGAGTTCTGAAAGATCTAGTTAGGCATAAAGTTTAACTTTAGAACCACTCTTAAACTCAGTTATACAAAATCTCTCCCTCTTTTTCTCCCGATCTCTGTCTCACTCTCGCCCCCTCGCTGTTTTGCCTTTCTCTCAGTTGAGTCTGCTCTCATTTAATTAAATTGAGCTACTTGAAGAAATGACGGAGATATAAAAATTTCGTGGGGCCTAGTAAGGAAGGGAGGGGCCGACTCTAAAGGATTAGCAGGAGGCTCATTCGCATTCAGAATATCTTTTTGGGTTAAATGTCTCCGGAATGGTGCATCTCTTTAATGAAATAGACTCGAGCAGTAAAGAAGAGCGTGAAATGTTGGAAGTGGGAATGGTGCTGTGCAACACGGAGTGAAAGTAAAGGAGAAATGACAATATGGCTCCTGTTACGTTTCATTCAGCTATAGTTTCCTGCTAAAACGGTCATCAGGCAGAAATGAGTTAATCAAATGCTCGTAATACCTGTTTCCATCTATTGAGCGATAGCCTTTCAACCATATTTCCTCCCAAACCGTGCAGTGACGTATTTTAAGATAGAAAATATTGTTATCAAATGGTGACTTCAAACTGGGAAAATACTTCATTAGCTCTGTTTTATAAGTACTAATGAACTGGTAACCAGAAGAGCTCGTTATGAAACTTCATTACACTGCCGATATTCTAAACCTGCGATATAGAATTCACATTCCAGATACTACACAGCTACATTCTACTCCCATTAAATTAACTAGGTCTACTAAATGGTTTTCTACACTTGTATGTAGATAAACGAAAATGGTGTGAGATAGTCATCTGTTATATTAAAGAGTCTCAGAAATCTCTTATTAGCGGCTATTAAAATAAAAATACTTACGCCCCGTGCATAATCAGTATAATAAAATACTGCAACAAACACCTTACGAAAAAACATACTGACAGACTGCATCCAACGAAAAAACCTTCACATACCCCACGATATGACAGAACTATTAACTGATATCAGCCAATATATTCCACAAATACTAACAGATCTAAAACAAATAAATATTTACAAAAACATATAGTATAAAATAGAATAGCTCTAGAGCAAACTTAAAAAGATTTAAAAGGGTTAACTTTTATTATGTTCATTTAAACAAAGCACGGATATGAGAAACAATCAGGTATTTAAGAAATATTTTCCATAATATAAAAACAAAGGAAAGCACACGAAGGAGTAAATATATTATTCCAATTATGCCAATCACCATCGCTGTGGGGCAGAAACCAAATAAATAATCAAATACGTAAATTAAAAGAGAAGATTAAAAAGTGAAAGACCATGGTGTTTAGAAGGGAGTGAGAAATAAATCAATAATGTTCTCTGGCTCAATCAAATATGAATAAGGCCAACTGAAAACGTAGTCTTGAACAACAAGCGTCTCACATTATTTTTCAAAGTATGTGAAATAAAAACAGCAGCCTCCCATATTTGTCCCTAGAAATGTATAATAAAGACCACATTATGGTAACATGAACATAATTAGAATGGCAAATTAAGATAGAAAGGGTAAGAAATAAAAAAAAAATCAAGGAAACGTTAAAAGCAATTTTAATGTATTGAATTCACAAAGATGGAATTAATTTTAAAAAATAAAATGTTTACATATAGAGTACTGACTCCAGTATAATTCAAGATACTGATCTTGTATCAACTACTCTTGCTTTATTAGCAGCTTCCAGTCGTCTTGGAATTTAGCGGATGACTCGGGCAATGTCCTCTTGAGGGATGTCTCATTCCTCCAGTATTGTGGTTTCAAGTTCATTAACTGTTGTTCGGATATAATTGAGAGCTGTATTACGCACATTCCACAAGTGCTATATAGGATTAAGATTCGGACTTCTTGCAGGAAGAGATAGAACATTAATTCCTACATCCTGGATTTAATGGATTTTGTCTCGCATTATCTTGGAAAGAAAGTCCGAAAAAGTACTCAGAAATTCTAATGAGGTAATTTTTTCTTACAACTTACAAATATGGAAATAGAGGACTAAGTAGAGATAATAACTAATTAACATCAACACACAAATGACATTACTGATAATGATGCTTTCATTCAAAAAACAAATATGAAATACAAAGTGATGAGCTCATTTTGTTTGTATTGTGCGATTGCCAGAAGAGTGGCGCATGCCCAGAGGAACCTATAAAATCAAAAATGAGCCGCCGGACGAAGTAAAACATGGTTTGTGGCAGATGAAACTTGCAGGCGTGACCGCCTGTGTTATGCGACGACAGTTGATTCAAACTACAATATTCATGGAGAAAGATAGAAGAGGGGCTCGGGTTGGCCGTGCGAGTTAGGGCGTTGGTCGTAATTCGGGGTTCCAATCCCGCCCTTGGCAGTAGAAATTTATTTAATGACGGACTCATTAAATAAACTCCTTGTGCCCACCCTGGCTAGAAAAGGATGGTAACCTGTAGATAACCCGTCCCGATTAACCTAGTAGCATAAAGTGGACGTAAAATAAAATAAAAAAAGATAGAAGAATAGATTACCTTGTACCTCCACAATAATATTTACTGGAAAGTACTACTCCTTCAGCTGGTCTTGGATTATTCCCCTCATTTCGCCCTGTTTAAATGTGCCAAGGTTATAGGTATACAAAAGAAATTTCTTCGTTAAACTCTAGGATAAAGATGCATCTTCATACTCTGTATGAATAAGAACGAGTCAAATTATGTCTGATTTTGAATATCTTATGAAGGGCTATCTTAGATATTTGCTGATCGGTCATAATGAAATCCGAAGTAAGATTATTCAATAGTGGAAATGGAATCGTAAATGGTTGGAGTGGGGGTAAGGGGGCTTTTAGTATGTCCTGGCGGTGGAGGGGGTAGGCTATGGACTAGGGGAGGGGTGGTATAATGGGCTTCATCAAGCCTCCTTGATTAGCGCATTACCAATAACTACCCTTCCCTCCTCTCCCCCCCTCCCCGATTAAATCCTACAAGTCTACTCACTCCCTCTTCGCTCTCTCTCTCTCTCTCTCTCTCTCTCTCTCTCTCTCTCTCTCTCTCTCTCTCTCTCTCTCTCTCTTTCTGTCTCTATCTCTTTGTCTCTCTCTCTCTCTCTCTCTCTCGATCTATATTCTCTCTCTCTCTCTCTCTCTCTCTCTCTCTCTATCTCTCTCTCTCTCTCTCTCTCTCTCTCTCTCTCTCTCTCTCTCTCTCTCTCTCTCTCTCTCTCTCTCTCTCTCTCTCTCTCTCTCTCTCTCTCTCTCCTCACCCCCCTCTCTCTCTCTCTCTCTCTCTCTCTCTCTCTCTCTCTCTCTCTCCTGTCTACGCTCTCCTTTTTAGAACATCAGAGGCAAAAAGCTAAAATAAAAAACATTTCTTCTAACTGGGCCATAAATAAATCAGGAGTACCACAAGGTTCGGTATTAGGGCCACTTCTGTTATCAATATACATAAATGACTTAACATCCTGTGTTCTACAGAGTAGCATTCATTTATACGCAGATGACGTTAGCATATGGTTTTCGGGTGCTCCGGAAAACGCAGAAGAACTTTTACAAAGAATAAATGAGGACTTAAAGAGGATTACAGATTGGTGCGCAACAAATTCATTAACTCTAAACACACAAAAAAAAAAACAAGTGGCTACTACTTGGCCCCACAAAAATATTTAAAATAAAATTAAACAGCCTGGACTTTCAATAAAAATAAATGAGCAGATTATTGAAAGGAGTGAAAAATGACTATCCTTGGGGTAATATTTAACTGCAATCTCACATGGCAGAATCAAGCAGCTTCGGTAGTTAACAAAATAAGAAAATCTTTACATCCTTTAATAAAATATAAAAACTTTTTCCTATTAGGAATTAAGATAAAACTTGTATCCAGCCTAATTTTGCCATTGATGTGGTACTACACATCATCTACTGAAGACATAATAATTCAGAGAACATTTAATTCAGGTATATATTCAATGCTAAGAGAGATGAGCACATAACATCTATCATACATGAAAGCTCTGGGATCGCTTTCGTCTAAGGTGTATCGGCGCTAAAATATACTA
>CM032231.1:39215000-39315000 GCA_019009955.1 Riptortus pedestris
CTGGGAAATTCAGAATACTCTTATAAATACAAGGTAAAGCTAAATGTACAAATCTAACCCAACGAAAGAAACAATGGCTTAACATAACATTGGCAATTGTATATCATTGTAAAAACGGTATAAAAATTAATTATACCTCTTATTCATAAATTTTGAAAGCCCTTATCATAAGAAGGCATGAACTTCCTGTAGCTGTCCCATAGAGCTTAGATGGGATACTAAGCGTTTAACTTGGAACCACCCACCGTATTCGTGGCTTCAGAGACTTATTTTTTCAATTATTTATTTATTATTATTTATTAGCGTCCACTTTTTGCTACTACGGCTAATTTCGACGTATTGCCTGCAGGTTACCACCCTTTTCTAGCTAGGGAGGGGCCAAGGATTTATTTGTCTAGGTAGCTAGCTGTTCAGTTGCCTCATGTTGGCAAGTAATAAACAGTTCGTTCAGTCCTCAATGTCCGTTCAACGAACAGCTGTTCTAGAACCCAAGTTCAGTTCGTTATATCTGGATCACGCCATCAGCAGATAAATAATATAGTGTAGAAAAATGACTTTTTATTAAATGATAATTTATGGACATAATTAAAATGTATTTTGTAATATTGTATTTTACAAGCCCTTCGGCATTACTCGCTAACGGCATTGCAATTTTATGAGGTGCTGCTCCAGGAACATGTAATAGTTATAGAATTTGAATTCCGGAGGACCTTTGAAATGTATAAGATGGTTATTTGCTTTTATAATGGTATATAGACTATTTTACATGATTTAGAGGGAATATTCCCTGGCAGGGCATTTGTTGTTAATTAGTTAGAAACTGAAAAATATTGTTATTCTATGAGATGCTGATAAAAATGATTTTCGGATCACTCTCGCTTCCTCTTGCTACCTCCATCCTGGTCTCCAACCTGAATGTACTTTTCACATGGACTCCAGGATATCATCTCATTTTAAGTTTGATTAAATACCCCACAGAGGTCAGCACTCTTCAAGGGAATCCTGGGTTGGCTCAGATGGCAACAGATGGGGCTGGTGTCGGTTAGTATGCCAACTTGTATGTTCATGTCAACCTAACTGGATTCCATTCAAATGACCATAATAACTAATCTCATTGGGCAAAACATTTAGAAAGAGTTTTGTGGTATACCTTTTTTAGAAGATTATTTTTGTACGTTTTCTTCTTGAAGAACTGCACAAATAAGAGAAATATGGTAAAACAACGGTCTTTCGAAAATACATTTTTTCCCCTTTAGTAACAATTCGGGACATCTTTAATGACGCGTTTAGTATTAATGTTCATATAAATGCAATGATTTTTTACACATTTTCATTAAATGAATTGTCCACGATGGTCCTAAATTTCAGATACATCAATCTGATATCAATACTGCCTTGAGATTTCACAAATGTCAAGTGCAGTTTTGAAGCACATTGAAACGTAGGCTTCCATTGTGTTCCCGTTCTTAACAGTGGTATTAATTGCCTTGAAACATCAGCCTACGGAGAAAGAGACACAAGCCCGAAATTATTGGAGACAATTGTATAATTTATTCCCATGTTATGATGTCATAAGTAAAACAACGCTCATTTGTGCTATTTACTCTAACTTTTTTTAGTACGATAGAAGAAAATGCAAAATATGAAACCGCCTGGGCTTGTACGGTATAGAAGAGATCTGAAACATGGTCACTATGATTTCTAATTAGCATTATGGCTTATTCAGATATTGGTAAGTCAAATATAAGGAAATAAAAAGAAAATCTTTATGCTCAATGTCCCATTAAAAGTCCAGCCACATTGCTTTGGCGGAAGGATCTAGTTGTCGGCTAAATTCTATAGCTACTGAATTGCCTCTCAATGCTATTTGGTTAAAGGGACAACGGATAGATTTCCGACCTTCAATAGCAGAACTAAATTAGTCACTATCATTGGCAGGACATGGAATAAAATTGCCTAAAGCATGTAATAAAGCCACTTGAGAATACAGATAAAAAAGATAGCAAATAGTAAACGACTAAGACAAGAGACTGGCAAAACTCATGTTAATATCCGTAAATACAAAGTCATTTCTTATCATTAGACAAAAGCAATTTGTAGTTTTGACCATTTTCTATACCAGGGACACAGAATGGTTATTCATTTTCGATAAGACCAAAACATGAAACTAAAATCATTCATATAAATCATTCCCTGGATGGAGATAGTATAACTAATTCCTTCAAATTTTCTGTACCAGGGACACAGAATGGTTATTCATTTTCGATAAGACCCAAACATGAAACTAGAATCATTCATATAAATCATTCCCTGGATGAAGATAGTATAACAAATTCCTTCAAATTTTATTCTCTTCTTAAAATTAATCCATTGACATAACACATCTTGTTGTACCTTTGCCTCAACCACCCCTAACTCATATTAAGACCGAATTCATGTTGATTTTTCTTCAATTGATTCTACTATATTTCTCAAAAAGCCTGATGCCAGATTTACAATACTGGTAAGTTCTACAGGTTTTTCTACAGGTTACTTTTCTGTTGGCTGAAGTGTTCTCCATTTCAGTTCAATCAGCAACTCTGCAGAGGATGACATATCATATGTTTGAATTTGTTGAGAAATTGGCATGCTGAAGATCATATTTTGATAAGATTCTCCTTGGTTAGTAAATATTGGCCAATAATAATTTTTTTTGCAGTAAGAAGTATTATTCTATTATCAGTGTATTTATATTTTTCATTAATTTTATTCGAATATTTAATTTACTAATGGGTTACACACCCTCTATTGTATTCAGCAATTAAAACATTAGCACAGGTTTACTCTATGCCAAAAGTAAGTTTAGTATAACTCCTAGATCTAGAATAAATCGAGCATGGTACTTAACCGGCTAGCTCGACATGAACTGATAATGTAATTTAATTAACTAGCACTATTATGTTATTTGGTTAGTAATAACTATTAATTGTACCATTAATTCCTGGTGTAGGTTACCTATTTGATTACAATGTATATAAGTTATACAATGGCGCATTGGAGCTACTACTGCTTCTGACTGAGTTGTGGGTTTGCATTCATCAATAGCTTTAGGCGGAGTAAATTATACAAGTGGCTTTTGAAGTGATCCAGCTGATTGAGTATAATGGATATCGACATTTCTCCTGGCATTGCCTCCTGAATCCAGCTCCAGGTTATCAATTACTTTCAGGAATCGACTAATTATACCACTCTATCAAGAAAGCAGGGCCTTTCATTCATATCAATCTAACAATGGATCTAACACAACAATGCCTTCTTGGAAGGTTATAGTCATGGACAGAGATGGATGTTAAAGTGCATACAATACTTCAACAATAATATTGGTTTTTAAAATAAGTTAATAGCGTTTTTTCCCGGTGGTTTCAATAAAAACTTCAGATTCTTGTAAATATTTTTAATCTATTATATACTACCCCTTTTGATCTATTACATGTTTGCTTCATTCAGGTAATGTTTTACTTTCGTCCTCCCAGAACTTCTCAAATTTGTGCGGAGTGAACTCCTCTATGTGCATTTTGCAGTACTCGAGCGAATTATAGTGTTTTCCGTTAAAAGACTTTCCCCGAAATAAGAGAAAATCCGTTGGGGCAAGGTCAAGTAAATAGGATGGATGGGGATCTCATCCCACCAATAATTTCTGCCGGGTCTGCAAAGACACGTGAGGACGGGTATTATCATGATGGAAAACTATGCCTTTGCGATTAGCCAATGCTGGACGCTTTTGCTCAACCGCTGCCTATAATTGTACCAACTGGGCACCTTAACTAATCCTTTTTTAGAATATGAAAACATTATTGACCAAGTAAACATGCTTTTATAAACAAAGAGAAGATTAAATTCAAATACTGATACACGCTACGAACGTATTTTAGAAGCTATTATACAGCTTGTAGACTTTAACATATTGAATATATAAATTAGTAGAAATGTTAATGTGGTCTGCTGCGTCGCATAGTAAATTGAACTCTTAGAACAACCAGCAATAAGAACTTTTTGAATTGTCTTCTGGAAAGTTATTATTAATAGGAACATTTATACTCATAACCTGTCAAAAACTTAAAAATAATTTACTTGTAGCCAGAAGTATTTTTGAGTGAAGTCTAATTCAGTAAGAGTGTAATATATCAACCATATACAGGAAATGGCTCTTAAATGAGGGGCGACTTGCAGATTCAATAATACATTGATTGAAATTTATCCCAGTAATCAACTGGAATTGCTCATTTGCCTCTTTTAAATGAATGTACCTAGTTTCCCTTAAGGATAAATGAAATAAGTATGAAGCTCATGCCTAAAAAATAAAAAATAGTTCCAAGGATCCAGGAAAGTTTGAACAGTTAAATCAGGCGTAAAAGTACGCAGTTGTGAGCTATAAATTCCAGAATATGTTGATGATTTTGAGCTCAGATCAAAAATGCCTCAATAGAATAAAACTCTTTACGGAATTATTTGTTTAAAAATATGGAGATCGGGAAGAATACAATGTATTATAAGGAGATTATCAGGGAAAAAAACCAAGCCTCATGATTTACAAATGCAAATAGAATCTTTGTTTTCTGTGTTACTCAGAGTGTACCATTAGAAAACATTAAATTCAGTCTAACATAAATAATACTCTTTCACTCTTGCCTGGTTGGGCTATCGTTTCCATATGTATTGAGGAAGGATTACAAATTTACCAATATATTATTAGCATGCTAAGTAAAATAACTGATAACAGTTGTGAAAAAAACCGCTGAAAACCTAATTTCAGCAATTTTTCCAGTACCAGAATTTGGGGTAAGAAAGTACATTCCTTCATTCGCAATAGAATCTCACCGTTATACAGTTCATTTTCACAAATATTTCCCCAGTTAACGTTAATTATTCCAGACCCCCGTATTTTTAAATAAAAATGGGGAAAAAATGTGGGTTTCCCATATTTAACTTTGAGTTTTCTACTTTAGGGTACATCTTCAACAACTTGTGAGGAAATATCATGGCAGCCTTCCGATTTCAAGTGGAGCCACTCATTATAATTTAGGTGCAATGACAGAAGGACGAGTACGTCCTAGGTACCAAAATCTATTAATTTTTTTAACAAATCTTAGAATAACACTTTGTGTATAATACTTTTGTATTGGTCCAAAATAAAAAAAAAATGTCTTTCTTTCAACTTTATGGCATTTCCTCGACATCTACAGTTCCTCATAGTGCAACTAAATTACTTACTCCCAATAGGCCGAATCTGTTGTTGTCCTGGTTGTTGCACAGGCCGGAAAGAACCACTTCCCGGATGTGATAATAAATGCATTAGCTATTCAAAAGGTTAAATTAGAACATTTGTGAGAGTAAAGCTCTCTTTAATACCCCTCGCCTGAGGGAAATGTTTTGATTACATTAACAGAGTTTGTTATTCTCTTCTTAAAAGGAATCCTTTGATATAAGCCGCCTTGATGTACCGCCACCTTAACCACTCCTAACCACAATATTCCGCTTTCAATTCGGTTACATATTTCATATTCAGGCAGAATTCACGTTGGCTTTTTTAGATCTCCTTTAAGGCAAATCAGCTATTGAGGTCGTACTCATGACGCGAGTTTTGATAAATTTCCTCAAATGTCCCTCGATCCTACCTAGGAGTTGACGGAAATGAGGACCGTTCAAAATAATATATATATATATATATATAGATATAGATATATACACATACATATATAGATATAGATATATTTATCTCTTAACGCTCTAACGGTCGCAATTTTTGTTTGATCGTTACCAAACTCCATATTTAATTGTTTTAAAAATAAAGATCAAGGCTGAAATCGGACCAGTGGGGAGGGGGGGGGGTTAGAGGGGGGAATTCTGAAAATTAGAATTATCTCCGTTACTATAAGTCGGATCGAAACATTGTATAGAACCAATTTTATTGCAAATTAAATGATCTATAAATATTGTTGTATACATATTTTCTGTATCATCAATATTAACTAAGATATATGGATTTTAAAGTTTGTTATTCTTTTTTAAAAGGAATCCTTTGATATAAGGCGCCTTGATGCACCGCCACCTTAACCACTCCTAATCACAATATTTCGCTTTCAATTCGGTTGTACTCACGACGCGAGTTTTGATAAATTTCCTCAAATGTCCATCGTTCCTACCAAGGAGTTGACGGAAATGAGGTCCGTTCAAAATAATATATATATATATATATATATATACACATATAGATATAGATATATTTATCTATTAACGCTCTAATGGTCGCAATTTTTGTTTGGTCGTTACAAAACTCCATATTTAATTGTTTTATGTAAAAATAAAGATCAAGTTTGTTAATGGCTGAAATCGAACCAAGGGGGGGATTATGAAAGTTCGAATTATCTCCGTTACTAGAAGTCGGATCGAAACATTGTATAGAACCAATTTTATTGCAAATTAAATGATCAATATTGTTATATACATATTTTCTGTATCATGAATATTAACTAAGATATTTGGATTTTAAAGTTTTCAGCCTTCAGCAAACCCCTACTTCTCATGTTAAACATACAATACTCGATTATGTAATAAACCACATTATTCGAACCTTAAATACCAAATATTGTTTTCAAGATACCTTTATTATACGACATACATGCAAATATGTTCTAGTGACCCCTACCCCGTCTTAAGTTTTCGGACTACTTAAATTTGATTGATTGAGATAAAACTTATTTTTATTCATTATAACTTACAGTACTAGATATAGTAAATAGTTTTCAATCAAGTTAGTAAGTTATATTCTGATATATTTCAGAAATTGTTTTTCTTTCCGGTGAGAGTCGAGTTGGCAGACCTGATTGTTTACAATTCAGACCCTTCCCTCCTGGAGGGGATAGATTTCTTATTACCGTTTTTATTCATTCACTTAATATTCAAGGTGGTGTTGTATTACCAGTATGAAGACTTATCTATTAATTAACTTCACCTGGGAAATCTGCTTAGTTTTCGGATCCCCTCCGTGACGGAATTGATTTAATTATATTTCTCTTATTATAATGTAGATATAACGTTCACAATGCTGGTAAATTCCACAGGTTCGCTTTTCTGTTGGCAGAAGTGTTCTTCATTTCCGTCCCATCAGCAACTCTGGAAGGGAAGGCCTATCAGATTTAGGAGGGGAGCCTTTTATGAAAGGGTTGAGAAGTTGGCCTGCTGATGGCCATATTTTGATAAGATTCTCCATAGTTAGTAAATATTGGCCAATAATTATTTCTTTTGGGCTGAAAATTTTTGAAAGTTTTATTTTATTATCACAGATCTGATATTTTTCATGCATTTTATTTGATGAATTCATTTACTAATGGGTTTTACACCCTTTGTAATATTCTTAAATTAGTTAATTTGTTTTATATATATATATATATATATATATATATATATCTTTATACCATATATAATAAATTGTTTGCTACTTTATCACAGAACAATTTTATTAATACATAGAATAGTGTAATAGAACTTGTAGTTTTTAATAATATTTCTTTGATAGCCCATTTTTATGTTTTCTTTATTGGTTGACTATTACTTTTATCTCTTAACACTCTTTGGCACTTTATAAAGTGTAATTTTCGCTTTGTTTTACATTTGAATGAGGGACAATGCCCAACATTATTTCTTAGATTATTCAAAGAGCAAAACAACCACAATCATTGAACCCTATACTACTCAGATATCTCTAAATAAAAAAATAAAAAAAACAGTCTCATAATGATTTAACAACATTATTACAAGTATTTATTTAACACACATGACTTAAGACAATTACAGTTTCTTTGGTGGGAGCTCGGGTTCAGATTTTATTTAGTTAATGAAACTATTAATCGAGTTTCATTCAAATATATCCTAGTAACGTTTTTTTTTTTTTTTTTTGTCGGCCTCAATAGTGCAGTATTTAGTTGTATTGTTGTTTAGTATGTTTTTGTTATCAGAACTCCTTAAGAGGTTTTTGTTTTAGAATAGTACAGTTACTTAGTAATAAGCTGTTATATTATGAAGCACATTTTTTGAAGCTTAAATACCAAATATTGTTCTCTTTGAAATTTTACTTTTCGAGATAAATGCAAATACGTGACACACATGGGAAATCTGCTTAGTTTACACAGGCCCTGCGTGACGGACTCTATTTCTTATGAAAAAATTCTAAAATAAAGCTCGTCACGGAGGTGCTGCGTAAGCTAAGTATATTTTCCACTAGCTGCAAGGACACTCGGGAAATTTAGGAAATAACACAGCAGACCAACTTGCAAACACTGATTCAAGAGACGAATCGATACCTATTACATACTCTAAACTGACTAAACAGACCATTAAAATTCTTTTGTTACACGAATCTATAAAAAATAGGACAAAAGATGGACAAGCACTCCTAAAGGATGACAATTAAGTAAGTACATACCAACTATATACCAGTGACAAAAAATAACACTTAGCAATTCTAAACAAATACAATTTATATCAGGACATGGACCTACGAATAGTTACTTGTACAAATTTGAACTAACAATTCCTACGTTAGAGGTATACTCTGCGTGGAAAACAGGAAGGAAACCTTAATAACATTATCACACATTCTATTCTCTATTTCTCCCATTCAACCTAAACTATTTATCATAAAGCCAGAGAACCGCCAATGCGTACGATTAGATTATTCTCTTACTGCTCGATAGCCAACAAACTGCATTTATAAAAAACATAAGCATTGGGAGTCATATTTGCTGCCATAAGATATTTTTAAAAACGGAGTTGATCATCAATTTCGAAATACTGAATAGTAAACGCTGCAAATACTCAGTTGTAAGATTTAAAAAGTATTTACTTAGAAATGTTGTAATACATGCTTAACTAATGTATCAACTTATTCTAAATTATGATATCAAATTCGTAATTATAGGACTCACAATGCATTTCAAGGGAAAGCTCTGTTTTATGATAAATAATCGTTATGAATATAAAACATATTTGTGGAATTGATAGAATTTTCCATTTATTTTAATTCTATTGATTTCCATAGTATATTTAAGTAATTAATGTAACTTCTATTTACAAGCTCTTTAATATAAATATCTAGTCTTAAGAAGTAATTAATTATAGGAACATAGAATCGTAAAATTAAAGTTCCATATCTTATGTCAATGTTTCTCTAATGACTTTTTTGGTTCTTCTGGGTATGTAATAAGGTGTATCTTGTAGTTACGATATTTTTACGAATGCGTGACCTTTATTACAACCACTAAACTACGAATGTTTGAGTGGCCAGTAAAGTTTTTTTCGTATATTTTTTTCAAAGAGAGTTATGAAGTCTGGATCCATTTTTCACACAATTTAATGGACTTTTAGTAAAAGGTCGTTTTTTTGTTTCCACTGTAGCTTTTATGATGGAAGCACATATATGTAGAAGGCTTTCAACATAGCAAAAACGCAGGTAATTTCTGAAATTATCTTTTACAATTTACTACACAATATTTAATATTTTCTGTTTATATGGCACTTCTTTCACTAATTACATAACTGATGAATAAATTGGATTACAACTTTTTAACTATGATTTAATAAAGATTCAGAGAATAGAAATAGAACGATTAGTTCCAGTTATTAAAATATTAAGGCTCATAGAATATTTGAATTACAAATTTACAAGGAATTAAATAAATTCAGGATAATAAATGCTCTGGAAGATTAAGTAAATTTCAAAGGAATGACTAATAAACAGAATTACTGAACTCAATTAAGAGAAACGTTGAAGAAATACGTCTGTTTCCATGAATAAAGTCTGAAATTAAATAAACTGAATTCTAGGAAAATAAAGTAATCCCGAAAGTTTAATTTGATGAAAATACGTGGAAAACTGCTAGAAGAAGAATAACACTTTATTAAAGAATTAAGTGTGGCAGTTCACCAATGGTGAGTGACTTACTACACAGATAAATCAATCACACAATATTAAAACAAAATATACAATTAAAGTAAATATTAATGAAATAATAGTTGAGTTCAAATAAAAGTAATAAGTTGCCTACAAAAATTAAGCCAAAAAAATATTATAAGAATATAAAGAAAAAAAAAGGATATATATATATTAAAAAAAGTAATAATAATTTAATATATATATATATATATATATATATATATATATATATATATAAGTATGATGGTTAATTATTACTAACGAATACAATATAATGGTTTTAGCAAGGTGCAGCCGGTCGTTATCAGCTAACCCAAATTTCTTCAAAAACTGCCCGCTTTTTTCAGGATTGTTCCTCTTGATCCAAACCATAGACTCTGAACCATAAATTGAAGAAACTCTTCGCGAAATTTTTCTTTTTAAAGAATTCTTTTCATTTTGTACAATTAAAAATTAATAGGCGTCGTGTCATTCGTACCATATTGTAGGGTCTATGATTAAGGCTCATTTAACAAAACAAAAAGGTAACCTTGGACAAAAAGGTAATAATGTCAGCGTACCTCTTGGAGTCGACATTGTAAACTTCCTCACAACATGCAATAACTTTCTTCTTCAGTATTTCCATATTGAACAGCTTTACCCTATGATATGGAACTAAATATGGAATTTTTGGGATAAAATGGCAGTAAAAAAAAAAAAGACGGATCCAAATCAGCGAAACCGGAATATAATATCAGCTGCAACAAATAAAATGGCATAATATCTTAAAGGTATTCAGAAGAAGGTTAAAAGGGACCCTTGGTCATTTATTCAATTTTTTCATTTTAATAAATAAAAAATATTTTAAATAACTGGATAATAATTTGAAAATTATGGATAACAATTGTGAATCCTTGTTGCTTCAACGCTTTTTATCTTTATAGCAACTTTCAAGATACTTGTTTTTTTGTTTTTTTTGTCAGCTCACTGTCCCTGAAATAAGGGAGTATATTTATATAATTCTCTCTACTTGTATGTCCCATCTTTGATACTACGTGCAGTGGAGTTACAATAATATATTACATGAAATACAATTTTTTCCTATAAAAAATGGCCATATAAATATAAGTTCCATTTAAAAAACAATAACTAGAATTTAAGAAAAATATTTGTAATAATGAGAGAAATTAAAAACAAAATTCCAAATATAAATTCATATTAAAGCATTGAAGGAAAAGAAAATATAACATGAATACATTATGTTTCGATCAAGAAATGTAAAGTGAGAGATTACTTGTTCTATATTTATTTTGTTTAATTAATTTACACTTATCATATTTTATAATCTATATCACCTATAAATGACATAAAATTATTAGAAAAAAAAACAAACGGAAAAACGATACTTGTTTCTGTTTCCAGAGCTAGTGTTATAGTTAAAAGAAGTTTAGAAATAATGAAGGGAGCCAGAAAACCCATAGTCCTTAGCGAATTATGAGAGGAAAAATAGATAAAGAATTGTGAATGAAAACTTGACACTTGTTTTTCTAAGGTGCTTAGTTCAAATTTTAAGAAAATAACCATTAATTGAAATTTAGTTTAAAGTCCACATTTTAAATAGAAGGTACCATTCTTTCCTCTTTTTAGCAGATTTCCCTTAAGGGAAATCAGCTATTGAGGTTGTACTCATGACGGAATTTTCGGTTTTTTTCTTCAAATGTCCATCGATCCTACCTAGGAGATGACGAAAATGAGGTCCGTTCAAAACTGTATATATATATATATATATATATCAATCTATCTATCTATCTATGTATATATTTGTCTGTTACCGCTCTAGCGGTCGCAATTTTTGTGTAATCGTTAACAAACTCGATATTTAGTCGTTTTATGTAAAAAGAAAGATCAAGTTCGTTAACGGCTGAAATCGGACCAGGGGGAGGGGGGGGGTTTAGAGGAGGGGAAATTTGAAAATTCGAAATATCTCCGTTACTATAAGTCGGATCGAAAAAGTGTATAGAATCAATCTTATTGAAAATTAAATACACTATAATTGATGTTATATACATTTATTCTCTATCTTGAATGTTAACCGAGATATTTACATGTTTCAGTTTTCAGCCTTCAGTAAACCCCCACATCTACTAGTGTTGCATAAATAATGCTCTGTTATATAATAAAAGATATTAATTGAAGCCTAAATACCAAATATTGTTTTCATTGAACTTTTACTTTGTGAGATATATGCAAATACGTTCTGTTGACCCCCCCCCTTCTTTTGTTTTTGGATTACTAAAATTTGAGTGATCGAGATAAAACTGATTTTGATTCATTACAAATTACACCACTAGCTTTAGTAAATTGTTTTCAATAAAATTAATATGTTATATTCAAATATATTCCATTAATTGTTTGTCTTTCCGGTCTATATATGCAGCACTACGAGGTTGGCTTGCCTGCTTGTTTACAATTCAGCCTTGTATTGTACATTTACTGAGCATTCACGGTAGTGTTACCTGTATGTATATTTATCTATTGTAAACCTTCACGTGGGAAATCTGCTTAGTTTACGCAGCCCCTGCGTGACGGACTTATTTTATTTGTTTATTTTTTCAGTACCCAGAAGCAAACATGTGTGCCGACATTGTCAGGTAAAATATACAGGTGAACATGTTACACTCGAAGGTATTGCAGGATTGTATCAGCATACTTAGAATGCCATGTTAATTCTCAGGTTTGTAGTTGTTCAAAACATTTCAAACAACATTAAAAAAAAACTGGCAGCTTTTTTAATTAGGCTTAGCTACTCTGAATAAATCACCAATTAAAAATCTTGTTTAGAGACATAGCAAAAATGAGTTCTTGATTTTACAATTAGTTTCGTGAAATTATTCTTTAAAATAGGATTGTTATGATTTGGGCAATCAACATTTAGGTTATTATGCCCTTTATAGTAGTTTAATGCTGTTTACAAGCCCCTTTTTTACTCTATGTCTTAAATAATATCAACTAATATATTGTAAATACCGCTCTTGTCATATCCTAAGGGTATTAAATTTACTGATTTTTTATACAGTTATTTCTTAACTAAATCTATAAATACATTTTTATTTATTTATATTTACTTAAAGATGTGTGCTAGTAGCACGAGTTAAGTTGTACCTATTTACACTTCTTACTAGTGGCTTAATATTTTTAACTGCATTTATATTTGGCCAATAATTAATAATTATTGTAAAATTTTTAATACTGGCAATATACTTACTTATCCTATATAATAATAGTATATACACTTTTTTCATTATATAAACATATGTTTTCTCACACATGTTTTCAACTGGCATTATAATTTCTGTCTTCTTTAAAGTAATGGAGACCACATTCAGATTAAGTTAATTTTTTAAAGACTGTGTTAATTTTTTTCAGAAATATATAAAAACACACAACAAAACTGTTAATATATAAGTTCCAACTATATATTAAGAGAAGATAAAATTTTAACATCAAGGCCCGCTTGAAGATAAAACAAAAATGTCCACCGCCCAGTGACTGCGTTAACTAAGCAGATTTCCAACGTTCTCCACGTATTTGCAGTTATCTCAAAAATTAAAAGTTCAATGAGAACAATATTTGGTATTTAAGTTTCAAATGAGGTGCTAAAGAGTAGGAATTGGAGTTTACTGAAGGCCGAAAGTTAAAAAAAAATGCAAATATCTCGGTCTGTAATCAATATAGTGAAAAAAAACGTACATAATAACATTTGTAGAACATTACAATTAGAATAAAATTCGTACTATACAATTTTTCAATCCGATGCATTATAAAGGAGGTATTAAGAATTTTTGAAATGCCTCCCCTCTAACCCCCCCCCCCGCATCCCATTGGTCGGATTTATGCCATTAACGAACTCGATCTTTAGTTTTAAATAAAACGTACAAATATCGAGTTTGGTAACGGTCTAACAAAAATGGCGACTGCTAGAACGTTAACTGACAAATATATATAGTCTTGAATGGACCTCATTTTCGTTATCACGTGGACATTTGATGAAATTTATCTAAAATCTCGTCATGAGTACGACCCCAATAGCTGATTTCCCTTAAGAGAACAATTACAACATTGACTTTAACAATAAATTAATTCCGGTTTTTTATTTACCACCGTATTTCCAAGTGTTTCGTTCATTTCAGTTGCATTAAGCAATAGACACAAAAGAATTGCACTCTGGATACAATATGCACTCTACCGTTGGATGCACTCTACTCATGCTCAACCTATTTCGTTGGTCTATATAAACTGCAGATGGGTTCTAAGCATGTAACTGAATCTAGAATTTCATAGAATACAATACTGATATAGGCAATATATTCTGATGAAACCATGATGCATGTGCATTCAATTAAGTGAATTGAAGGGAGAATTCGAAATCATATTCTCTTTAGCCAGCAATTAAAAAAATATAATTAATATTATAACAATTTATACAAAAGGTTTGCAAGTTATATTACATTTTGAAATAAGTAATAACAACGCTGTATTAACAGATGAAAGAATTTTCACGAGCAAAGAAAACGTAAATGTAAAAGCAGAGAATGGGGTATCAGTTGGAGGTTTTGTGGGTTCAGAATGTATCCCTCCATTTGTCAGCTGGCACCTATATTGGCTGAACTCTTCCAAATTATCCGTCGCCCCTCAATATTAAATCTCTCTCAAGCCCTCCCATTTTTCCTCTCTAAATTACTACAATTACGTCAGACATATGGGGACGAGTTTGATTTGTAGTTACCTTTTCCTCTCCCTAAATTTACTATTGATTTCATTTCACTCTTTTTTAATGTTGGTTTTTTATCCGATTTACACTTTTCAGTTTAAGATTTTATGTAAATTGGGCTAATAAAGATTTGCAACCTAAGTACATTCCTTATGGTGGATAACTTTCTGCTGCTGTATCAATTTTTCTCAACGAATAATTTCACCACATACATTTTTAGCAGATTTTCCTTAAGGGAAATCAGCTATTGAGGTCGTACTCATGACGCGATTTTCCAAAAATTTCTTCAAATGTCCATGAGCCCTACCCACGAGATAACGAAAATAAGGTCCATTCAAAATTATATATATATATATATATATATATATATATATATATATATATATTTATATATATATATATGTATATATGTATATATATATTTGTCTGTTAACATTCTAGCGGTCGCAATTTTTGTTTAATCGTCACCAAACTCGGTATTTAATCGTTTTATGTAAAAAGGAAGATCTAGTTCATTAACGGCTGAAATCGGACCAGTGGGATGGGGGGTTTAGAGGTGGGGATTTCGAAAATTCGAAATATCTCCGTTACTATACGTCGGATCGAAAACTTGTATAAATACAATCTTATTGCAAATTAAATTTACTATAAATATTGTTATATACATTTATTCTCTATCTCGAATATTAAACTAGATATTTGCAGTTTTATAAAGTGTAACAGACGAGCTATGGTCGCTTTATTCGTTCCCACAGAAAGCTAGTTCGGCCGTTTCCGTCACTGTTCGGCACTCGTATGGAGATTTCTCTATTGTATAACTTTACGCGGGAAATCTACTTAGTTCACGCAGCCACTGCATGACGGACTTTTTCGACTTTTATCCGTTCTCCCGTGCTCAGTATAATGAGGCAATCAAGGAGCAATTTAAATAATGGCGTATGGGGACAGGTAATCTGCAGGCTACCACACTTTTCTACCCAGACTGGTTATGTATTTGATTTAACAAGTTTGTCACTATATAAAATCGAATTGCAAAGCGAGAATTGACCTCAGCACTTTAGTTTACCATGAGAGATTAAGACAAGCCCCCAAACTCACATGGTTAACCGGAGCCCCAAAGTTAAATAAAAGACATGACCTAGACAATTAATAGAATTTGATATCACATATTTAAGAATACTTTGGTATGTGCTTAGGTAAGAAAAGGGAATTTACATTCGCATCATCAGAACGTAGGGCGTGCCTAGAAAGAGAATGGACATCACTCATCCCAGTAGCATCACTCTAGGCACTCCTCCCTCTCTGTCATATCTACGTTTGAGTTTTGATCACTGTTTTGTGTGTTCTGAATCGTCTCATTCATCACTCTAGGCACTCCTCCCTCTCTGTCATATCTACGTTTGAGTTTTGATCACTGTTTTGTGTGTTCTGAATCGTCTCATTCATCACTCTAGGCACTCCTCCCTCTCTGTCATATCTACGTTTGAGTTTTGATCACTGTTTTGTGTGTTCTGAATCGTCTCATTCATCACTCTAGGCACTCCTCCCTCTCTGTCATATCTACGTTTGAGTTTTGATCACTGTTTTGTGTGTTCTGAATCGTCTCATTCATCACTCTAGGCACTCCTCCCTCTCTGTCATATCTACGTTTGAGTTTTGATCACTGTTTTGTGTGTTCTGAATCGAATCATTCATCACTCTCACCACCAGCAGAAAACAAAAATGAATCCAGCGAATGTTCTAGCAGCTAGAAAAAAAAAAAAAACTTGTACGCCACTTCATAAGTAATATGGGACATCCCATCTTAAATAAATAATCGTAGTTGTATTGCCCAAAATTGAAATGGTATTTACAAATGACGATAATTGCATTTTTTGTATATTAAGATTCATAATTTAAAACACTTATTTCTTCTATTATAATTTTATTAGCATATTCCCTTAGGGGAAATCAGCTATTTACGTTGTACTCGTGGCGGTATTTTCAGAGGGGGAGAATTTCGTATATTCAAAGTACATACGGTATCGAAAAAGTGAATAGAACTAATCTTATTGTAAATTTAATTGTCTATAAATGATGTTATATGCATATTTTTTTTAAATATGAATATCAACCGAGATATCTGGAATGTTTAGTTTCCAGCCACAAGTGCCCCCCCTCTCCTACTAATTTCATAATAACAATAAGCTGTTATAGCACGAACCTATTTATTCTATAAGTTACAAGCAAATTCGATGTTCGATAACGTTATCAATTAAATTTTTACGTTCTTTTCTCAAAAATGTTCGTTTGGTCTATACCATACTCTATTTAGCCGTTTCATGAACAATGAAGATAATATCTTTTATTTCCAAAAATTGGCCCAGGAATAGGGGTAGTGGGGGGAGGGGTTAGTGGTTGGATTTGAAAATTCAAAATATATCTGTTATTATGAGTCGGATATGAAAATTTTATAGAACCAATCTTGTTAAACTATAGACGGTCTACAATTTTTGTTCTATACGTATTTTTGTAACTGAAGTATTAAGTAAGTTAAGAATTCTTATTTTTTCGTATTAATTGCAGCTTATCTGCCCTACATGATAGAATGAAACTTTTGTGTACTACCAGAAAATTGTTATAATTTATTAATTAATAATGCTCTTTCTTCTGTAGAAATAGCATTATTCTCTAATAGCCGGTTTGGGAAGCCACCATTTATATGAAATTGGAGCTCAACATAGTTGAGATGTTTGGTGAGCCACAGGTAGCTAGCCTGGCTTTGCGGTTTTTAGTGGTGATAATTCTATTGCGGCTAGGCACTAGCTTTGTTATTGCCTCCTCATCACTCTAGAGGCCGGAGTAATTCCCATCTAGAGAAATTAACTTACACAATTTTTCTAAAGCGAAATATCTATTAAACTGAAATATCAGAATATTCATTTTTTTGAAGACTTCTCTTTGAGGCAATTATCTATCTAGCCAGTAATTGTTGCCTAGAATACCTCTAGGAAATTGTACAGAATAAAAAAAAAACATATTAAGCACTCGTATTATAATATATTTGAAGGTAAAAAGCAAAGAAATGAATACAAGGAAACATAGCCAATAAAAACTTTAAAGGGGCTCCGGTTGGCCGTGAGAGTTGGTCCTAATCTCCCATGGCAGACCTAGAGTGGCGGGTTCGAATCCCGCCCTGGGCAGTAGAAATTTATTAATGACGGCCTCATTAAATAAACTCCTTAGGCCCACCCTGGCTAGAAAAGGGAAAAGGATGGTAACCTGTAGATAATCCGTCCCGATTAGCCTAGTTGCATAAAGTGGACGTAAAATAATAAAAAAAAAAAGCTGAAATAGCATACAAATTCAATACTCAGTATTTTTTTTTCTTTATTTGCAATTTCACTTAACATTTAGTAAGATATCCTCTAATAGCAATTTAATGCCTACACTTTTATTTTTATTAGATCGAAACTTGGGTTTTCCCATTTTTTTAGTGAGGATCTTGGTCAAGAAAAGGTTGGATAAAAAGAAGAAACTAGTACATAATAATCAACGTTTTGGCATTTAACGACTTCTTCAAAATACAAACTATAACATACAGGCAGTCATTAAATAATATAATATTGGTCTTACTTCAAATAAAAAAGTACTTAGCAATTAATAACAAAGATCTAAATATAAATGGATAAATAGATGCTTGATGGATGTAGTATTACCACAATTCTTGGCGCATAAAGATCAAACGAAAGTAAATCTCACCGTATAACTATTTCCCTTAGGAGAGGTTCCTGCCCTCTTGTTCATTTCAACAATATTCCTTTACCACCAGCCGATTTTGTGCTTGACCTTGGACTAAATTTGGACACCAGACTTACTTGGAAATCCCACACAATAATTAAATGATAGGAACTTAACAGACGATTCGGACAACTTTACGGACTGCTAGATAGAAGATCTTGCTTGTCTACCGAAAACAAACTCACAATATTCATGTTACTACTTAAACCAATATTAACATGCGCAATAGAAGTGTGGGGTACAGACCTTCGAACATCAAACTTTCCAATCCAAAATAGATCTTAATATCCCATTTGTAAATTACCTAATTCTTTTATGAATCAGAAAATTCCACAGCAGGCTGTCCAATCATACTAATCCGGAAGTCCTAGCCCTTTCCAGTACCCCTCATCCATATTCCCCTCCACGGCACCTCAAGAGACAATGGCCCAGAGATCTCCTATAGAAGTGTAAAGTGAAGTGATAGCAGTGGCTATTTCCTTATCAAGTTTCATTCCTCCTTAGCTCTTGACTTCCTTGCAAAGTAGGGAGAGGCTGCTCCTCTCATTGTAGTGATGGGGTGTAGCTTCTGTCGACAGTGATGGAGGACGATTGAATTGTACATTCACATTAACAAATGCAGAATGTAATATTCTTAATAATATAATAAAAATGTCCGTCACGCAGGGGCTGCGTAAACTAAGCAGATTTCCCATGTGAAGTTTTACAATAGAGAAATCTCCATACTGGTAACACAACACCACCGTGATTAAATACAAATGGTAATGAGAAATCGTTCAGTTAACTAAAATAAATTCCCAACTAAAACGGCTTCTGAATTGTAAGAATAACTTATATTTTAATATCTCAAATTTTAGTAGTCCAAGAACTAAAGAAGGGGGGGGGGTGAACAGAACGTATTCGCATAAATCTCACAAAGTAACGAAGATAAAGTAAGGTTAGAAACGACAGGTAAGGTTAGAAGAAGCTTCCACCTGAGCCGAGCAGTTACGAAAATGGCCGATGTAATCTGAACTATTCCCGACCACAGACTTCATAAAAACGCAAATATCTCGGTTAATATTCAAGATGGAGAATAAATGTATATAACAATATTTATAGTAAATTTAATTTGTAATAAGATTGGTTCTATACAATTTTTCGATCCAATGCATAATAACGGAGATATTTTGAATTTTCGAAAATCCTCCCCTCTAGTCCGATTTCAGCTATTAACTAACTTGATCTCTTTTTAATTAAAACGGTTAAATATCGAGTTTCGTATCGATCAAACAAAAATTGCGACCGCTAGATCGTTAAGAGACAAATATATATATCTAATTTTGAGCGGACCTCATTTTCGTCATCTCTTTGTTAGGATCGGTGAACATTTCAAGATATTTGTAGTAAATCGCTTCATGTTTACGACCTCAATAGCTGATTTGCCTTAAGGGAAATCTGCTAAAAAGTATACTTACCACAGAAGGCAGATACGTAAAAAATCATAATTCTTTTAACGGAAAAAACATATATTAGGCTAACACACAGGTACGTGCGCACACGTTAATCAAGTTTATTACTATTGATAATGTTGTGGTAACTATGATGATATATTGGCTATCTAGCATCAGATTTATTTACTCAGAAAGCCATCTCCTAGGTTTTAATGCACTGGCAAGAAATATTTATTTATTTATTTATTGGAGCTTCGCAGCTTCGGCGATGTTGCTCTAAACTAAAGGATTTGTAACTTTAAAAAACAAAACAAAAAAACAATACAAACAAAAAAAAACAATACAAACAAAAAAAATTAAACAAAACAGAAATGGAACACAAAGCACAAAAGGAAAACAAAACAGATAAGGAACACAAAACGCAAAAGGAACACAAAACACAAAAGGAACACAATACTTGTTTTTTGATTCCCATTCATGCTTTTTGAGTTCCATTTTGTTTTTGAGTTCCATTTACATTTTGAGTTCTAGTTCCGTTTTTGTGTTTCATTCAGTTTTAGTGTTTAATTTCGCCTTTTGTGTTCTATTTTTTTTTATTCCAGTTCTGTTTTGAGTGGCAAGAAATAGCAACACTTTAAACTGAAATTAAAACATTTCAACGCATTAGTATTGTACTATTATATATATAATTAAATTTGATAAGATATGTTCTTTTTTTGAACTGTACGTTTGAACACTTAATTACGATGACCTAATTTTAATCTGACCTAAAGTAACAGCGGGCGTCCGTAATAAAACCACTATAAAGCAAGGATATTTAGAAAAACGTTGCATATGACATCAGAAGGTTTGAATATTACTATATCGACATTGTTGGATAGACCTATGCTAAGACATTTTTCTTTCCTTATCTCTGGAATATACGAAAGGGATGAAGTATTACTAGAACCCATTTTGGAAGTCTCTCTCTCGCTCGAATATACTTCAAATCCTCGCTTCACTTAGCACGAGAATCATCGTTTAGCAATGATTCATTCCCTTTCAGGCTGATATATGTAAGCTAACATCGAGATACTGACTGAAACCAAATTCAATTCAGCTACTGAACTACTATAAGTACTCTTCTGCACAAATAAAGCTGAAGCTGATGCTCAAATAGTAAAATGCTTCAACAATGAATGAAACATTGTCACAAAAATGGAAAAATAAATCCGTGAGGTCGTTAGGAAAAAAAGAATTCAAATCAATAAGCGTAGTCATATAGAATTAAACAACTGTAGTAATTAGACAAATATATATTTAAAAGTAGTAAAAGTCCGTCACGCAGGGGCTGCGTAAACTAAACAGATTTCCCACATGAAGTTATACAGTAGTGAAAGTCTCCATTCGAGTGCCGATCAGTTATAGAAACGGCCTAACTAGCTTTTGGCGGGAACCATAGGTTATCCTTTACACTTAATAAAAATGCAAATATCTCAGTTAATATTCAATATAGAGAATAAATGTATATAACAATATTTATAACAAATTTAATTTGCAATAAGATCGGTTCTATACAATTTTTCGATCCGACGTATAGTAACGGAGATATTTCACATTTTCGAAAATCCCCCCTCTAACTCCCCTCTCCCACTGGTCCGATTTCAGCCGTATATATATATATAGTTTAGAACGGACCTCATTTTCGTCATCTCCTGGGTAGGATCGATGGACATTTGAAGAAATGTTTCGAAAATCGCGTCAGGAGTACGACCTCAATAGCTGATTTCCCTTAGGGGAAATCTGCTAAAACGATTACTACACAAGTCTGATCTAAAACATAACAGAACAAAGACATCCGCCATAGCTAGGATACGCAAGTATTTGTCCTTGCCAAATTAAGCTTGACGAGTCAATAGTTCTACACAGAGAAGACCACCTCAGTAAAAGATTAGTCCTGGAAGCTCTAGAAATAAACAAGAGGACAAATACTATAAACGGCTTGGGCGGTGTCATACTTTCAGAAACGTGGAAAGCCATATTAAAATAAAACTCCAAAAAATTTGGTTAATTGAAGTAACTATTTAATTCAAATTTATTGCCTGACGAAGATGGACGCATTTCCATCGAAAATTTGCAGATAGTCGAAGTCCTCTCAATGAAAATATTTATTTATGTACATTTGGTCGAGATAGAAATAAAGTATTTGATGGAGGAAGAACTCGTAAGATGACTAGAATTTTTATTTACATAAATATGAATTGAATTCTTCTTCCACCCAAATCGAATAAGAAATATTTGGTATTAAGTTTGTATTTATTTTTCAAATCGTTTCCAAATTTTCAAGGATCATTCCTAAATCGACTACTACTATATTAGTAGAAAATCAATAATGATGACGAGTACTTCAATAAATAAATGTCTTTTGCCCTGCAGAAATCTTACCGACGCTAGCTTTACCTAGTCCACGCAGAGTATCCCTCTAACGTGTTACTAGACCCATTTCAGCATTACATTATAATATTTCTTATATAATAATTGTAATCATTATAGAACAATAAATTAATTAAATAAAAAAAAAAGTAAAAAAAAAAAAAAGAAATAAAATAAAACATATGTAACATTACATATGTTAGACGCACCCCTTGGCAGTACAAGAGTGGGCGCATGTCATCTCTCAGATGACTTACCACCTTTCCTTAAGTATTAAAGTAAGAAGGTTAGTTTTAATTAAGCCTGTACTAATATTTGTATAAAAGTTATAATTGATACATTATATGAAGAATATACATGTTTTGTGATTATATAATATGAAAAAAAAATATTTCACACATTATCTTGGCTTGCACACGATTCCCCGCAATATTCAGAGGAGAAAAAAATACTACCTCTCTGGCTATCTTCTGGTTTTTCACGATTCATTATAAAGTGAACACATTTTATCCAATATGTCCTTTGGTTCTATTATAATGGAAGCCTTTTCTTTTCTCCTGTTCTCTCATTTGTTTCTCCATCAAAATGCATACTTGATATAGCCAATTCATTTCTAATTTTGGACTTATTTTTTGGGACATAGGAAACCTGGGTGCCCTCCTTCCCATAAGCGAAGATGCTTGTATTTATTTCCCTGTTTTTTATACTTATAAGCTCACTGTAAATCTGCCACTGAACTACTTACAAAGGTAGTCGGGCGGGATCTCAAAGATGTCTGAAGGTCAAGCGCAGTACTGGAGAATCAGAAAAGGGTTGAAACAGTGCCGGTGGAAGGCTCTAGACATGAGGGGAAGGTACCTGGAGCTTGCAGGTTCTATCCTCTACTCAGCAGTTCAAAAAGTCTCTCCAAGTCATCTCTCAGATGACATACGACCACTGGAGTGTTAAGACTAATGCCTTAATACACAAGGCTAAATTACCTTTTTAAATTATCCACTGACAGTTAAAAAAAATTAATTTAAGTGAATGATGTTTATAATGTACAGGATTTTCCTTAAGTACTGTAATTTTGGAAAAAGAAGAAGATTAATTTAATAGTATAATAGGAGGAGCAGGGGCAATTAAAATATTTATTTATAGCTTTCCCCGTACTTCAGTAACAATGTTTTTCCTAAACTTTCAAAATAATTAATTCTTCCTTTCGGTCTATATTGTGAGAGTTTCTATCTCTCGAGTTATAATGAAGTGGCTCAGGAAAGATATAATTATTTGAACATTTTAATACGATTATTATTAAAAAATATCTCCTTCAAATAAAAGTTACTCATAAGAAAAACAATTTACACAGTTGACTTTAATTGCTTTAATTCCAAGAAAATATTTTAACGAAGATAATATTATTTCATAACTTTGAAGAGCCATGAACAAAAGTATTTAAAATGTTCAAATGAGCACTCCTTACAAATCAAAAGAAAATATGTTTAATAGCAGTTTTTCCTCTCTCCTCTCTCTCTCTCTCTCTCTCTCTCTCTCTCTCTCTCTCTCTCTCTCTCTCTCTCTCTCTCTCTCTCTCTCTCTCTCTCTCTCACACACACACACACACACACACACACACACACTCTGTGATATTGTCACAGTATTTACAAAATTTCACATAAGAAGCATGTTACAATTGCCCTCATTATATGAATTAAAGAAACAATACTTTTACTTTTAAAGCTTACAAAAGACCAATTATTTGTTTTTCAATCACGAAAGAATGAATTTTTAACGATTTATTTTTTTTTTTGGAAATAAACTTTTTTTACAGATCGACCCCAGTACCTTTTTCAACTCTCATCATTTCATCATCGCGGATTTACAGCCTTTCTGGGTAGAAAATTATATTCAAGAATACTGTAATTTATGAACTCCTTGAATTTATTCTAAATAAAAGAACTGGTAATTTCAAGGTAGATTACTAATAAAGCTGTTGTGCACAGAATGCTTAGTTTTAATAACCGGAGGTATATATGATGAACTAATGTTATGTTAAATGATATATATTCAAGTCCGCTTTATCTAACTACTTCTAACCGGGAGGGGTTTCTATAGGTTACCACTCCTTTCTAGCCAGGGAGGGACAAGGATTTTACTTAAATTTTTCGTTTCTCAATATACTCCTATTGCCTAAGTAGGAATCAACCCCACGGCACTAGGTAATATATATATATATATATATATATATATATATATATATATATATATATATATATATACATACACGTTTATGTAATAGGCAAGTGTGATGGTAGCCTTGAGAGTTAAGGCTTGTGTAGATCCACCGCAACCCTTGGCAAGCTCAAGGTTAAAAAAGTCCGTCAAGCAGGGGCTGCG
The DNA here is from genome assembly GCA_019009955.1 of Riptortus pedestris. Classification (NCBI taxonomy): domain Eukaryota; kingdom Metazoa; phylum Arthropoda; class Insecta; order Hemiptera; family Alydidae; genus Riptortus; species Riptortus pedestris. Next base: position 39,239,722 of record CM032231.1, read on the forward strand.
TTAGCTAAGCAGATTTCCCGCGTGCATTTACCTCAAAACGTAAAAGTTCAATGAGATCAATATTTGGTATTTAGGCTTCAAATAATGAACTTCATAATATAACAGCTTATTGTTAATATGACATGAGTGGAGGTTTACTGAAGACCGTAAACTATAAAATGCTTATATCCCAGTTAATAATCAAGATAGTGGAAAAATGCATATGAGAACATTTACAGAACTATACATTTTCAATAATATTGGTTCCATTCAAATTTTTGACCTGACTCATAATAACGGAGATATTTCGAATTTTCGAAATTCACCCCCCCCCTCCCTAAACCCTCTCTCCCATTTTTCCGATTTCAGCCATTAACGAACTTGATCTTTTTACATAAAATGAATAAATATCAATTTTGGAAACGATTAAAATTGCGACCGCAAAGCGTTAACAGACATATACATATAGTTTTGAACAGACCTCATTTTCCTCGTCTCCAGGGTAGGGAATGATGCACATTTGAAGAAATGTTTAGAAAATCCCGTCATGAGAACGACCTCAATAGCTGATTTCTCTCAAGGGAAATCTGCTAATTGGCAGAAAAATTCGATCAGCGCATAGGGGGCCAGTTAAAACACCAGTTTGTTAGCAGAGCGCAATAGTCTAGTGAACTAAACGGATTGACTGTCCCATCAGTATGACTTTCACTCTCTTAATGGTCCCTATGTGGTGGTAAAAGATATCTGATATATATATGTTACGGTAAAACCCCGAACTGTGGTAAATGTCAGGACTTACCGGTAAATCCTAGGATTTACCAAGAGTAGTTTCGGTTAAAGTCCGAAATCTAGATGAAATTTGAGCTTTTACCGCTTGGCAGTTGGCCAATCCCCGGATTTACCGTCTGGCATGGTAAATGCCTGAAAAACATTAAATAAATGTGAGATTTCGTACTTTTACCAATGCTGTTTGGTAAATGTGCGGATTTGCCAAGGCTCATTGGTAAATGTCCAGTGAAGAGGAGTGGGGACAGGGATCTCCCCCCTACCTCAGCCTTGGAAGCACAAAAACCCCAAAATTCGCCAAGCAGCAAGGGAAGGTCTTGAATCACAGGCCAAGAAAATAGAAAGAACGTGAGGATCAACATTCCTGATGTCGACCGATCTAAAATCGACCCCAAAAGCATGATTGCAGTGATAGTCAAAAAAAGAAGATGGTTTCTACCAACTTGGAACTTCGTCAGGAAAATTGAATACATTATATTCGCGTTATCAGTTTACAATTTGCACCGAGATTTTCATGTCTCCTGATGAAGTGCCCGACGAAGAGATAAGCCTTCGCACCGCAGTTCGTCAACAGACAATTGGTTGGTGGCCTGGGTTTCAAAAAATGCAACTGCTTGAAAAAATGTTCAAATAAGAAATGTTTGTGCAAGTTAGCTAATATGAAGTCCAATTCAATGTGCCACAATTCTCTCCCATGCTTTGACAAATAATAATGAAACTTATTCTAAAATTTTCATTTCAAATAACCTTTATTCCAACTTTTACCGGCAGAAGCTGGGAAATGTTAGGATTTACCCAAATCTGTTGGTAAAAGTCCGAAAAACGCATCCTGATTGAGATAATTTTAGCTTTTACCGAGCCTCTTGGGAAATCCTAAGATTTACTGGCTAAAGTCCGATTTCAAAGATAAAATTGGACATTTACCAACGCTGCTGGTAAATCCTAAGATTTACCGGTAAATCTTAGGATTTACCACACTCCGGGGTTTTACAGTAACACACACATATATATATATATATATATATATATATATATATATATATATATATATATATACATATATCGTAGATATGAGAGGAGGAGATATCAGCTGATATCATTAGAAGTGATATTTGATTATGATTGAATACAGCTGTCATTAAGTTTTATCCAACTTTGATTGGCTAGCGGAGTAATTAAGTTGTCATTAGTGAACAACAAGAATGAGTTTTCGGTCGATTGAGCTTGTATACATGAATAGAACACAGCTCCAGATACGCTCATATCAATCGATAGAAGTTCCTATAGAAACTGTGTACGCGTGCGCCTATGTGTCAACGCGAGATTTTAGCAGATTTCTCTCTGAAGAAATCAGCTACTGAGGCTGTACTCATGAGACGATTTTAGAAAATTTTCTATGATTTCTTCCGATCCAACTCAAAAGTGGCCAAAATGAGGTCATTATATATTGAATATTAACAATGATCTTTTAGTTTTTTTTGCTCTTAGCCGTGATTAAACCCCGACTTTTAGTAATCACATTTTAAGAATTAGCAATAAGGTATATCATGAAACGTCTTATTCGAAACTTAAATATTAAATATTGTTTTCAACGTATCTTTACTAGAGAAATATGAAAATATGTTGTGTGATGGGGTCACATATTAAGACTTCATTTCTTGACTCAATAATGTTTAGTTGATCTACACGATACTTGGATATTTTCAGTTTCAGTCAACACTAAATACCATATTTTTTAATGACTGAAATCGGACTGTGAATAGGAGGGGGGGGAGGGTTTAAAATGAGGGGGACTGAAAAATTCGAAATATCTTAGTTAATATGAGTGGGATTGAAAATGTTTCAGGACTAATCTTGTTAAGCTATTCATGTTCTATACATTTTTTCTCAAAATAGTAATTCGTACTTCCTTGTTTTCAGCCTTCAGTCAGTCGCCACTTCTTCTATTCGGATTTTTAGCAGATTTCCATTAAGGGAAATCAGCTATCTAGGCCGTACTGATTTATATAAAAGGTTTATTTCCATAAAAAAATCCGTTAAAAATTCATTCCTTCGTCATTTAAAAACAAACAATTGGTCTTTTAGCAGATTACCCTTAAGGGAAATCAGCTATAGAGATAGTACTCATGATGAAAGATGACGAAAGATGACGAAAATGAGGTCCGTTCAAAATTATATATATATATATATATATATATATATATATATATATATATATATATATATATATATATATATATATATATATATATATATACGTGGGTGTACAGAAAGTTCTAAGCCTGATATATATATATATATAAATATATTTTCAACTTACATATTTTTATTTTTCAATATAGTCCCCCTCAACAGCAACGCACTTATTCCACCGCTTTTCCAACATCTGTAACCCGGTCAAAAAAAAATTGTTGTTTTGGAAGGTTTTGACAACAATTTTTTTTTGACCGGGTTACAGATGTTGGAAAAGCGGTGGAATAAGTGCGTTGCTGTTGAGGGGGACTATATTGAAAAATAAAAATATGTAAGTTGAAAATATATTTGTATATATATATCAGGCTTAGAACTTTCTGTACACCCCTCGTATATATATACACGCTCTAGCGGTCGCAATTTTTGTTTGATCGTTACCAAACTCGGAATTTAATCGTTTTTGGTAAAACGAAAGATCAAGTTCGTTAATAACTGAAATCGGACCAGTGGGAGGGAAGGGGGTTTAGAGGGGGTTTTGAAAATTCAAAATATCTCCGTTATTATGCGTCGGAAATTTACTATAAATATTGTTCGATACATTTATTCTGTATCTTGAATATTAACCGAGATATTTGTATTTGTAATGAGTGAGTGGTCGGCAGAAGTCTGCCATATTCGGGACTTTCCGCGGAAGCTAGTTCGGCTGTTTTCGTAACTGTTCGTCCCTCGTGAATTGGTTTAGATATTCCTTACTACTGCCATTATTAGTAGGCAGAATTCTCTATTGTAAAACGCCACATGGGAAATCGGCTTAGTTTACGTCGCCCCTGCGTGACGGACTTTTTTTATTTAGAAAGAGAGAATATACGGAGAATGAAATGAGTAGTGCGTCATATAAGGACCTGGGAAATCTGCTTACCTTACACAGCCCCTGCGTGACGGACGTTTTTATATGTTTAAATAGCAGAAGAAAACAATAAAATTTATATTCAACAGAGAGACTTCTATAGGCCACTCTTTAAGGAGTCATAAATTATGACTTTTCCTTTAATACAAATCAACCAACAATACTGGCTTTGAAACAAAACGTGAACTTGTTTTACAGAAATAGTATAACAAATAATCATAAAGCATTATGCCAGAATATAGTTCAAACCCCTAACCATCACCAGACTGCCCGTACGTGTAATATGATAAAAATTATTCTTTGTTCAAAAATAAATTATGTTTTGTTCACACAAGATGAACACTATCAAAAATCTCTAAAGTACGTAAAAAATCTGCTTAGTTTACGCAGCCCTGACGTGGAGGGCTTTTTTCCAGAAGAATGAAGACAAGCAGGTTCTTGTCGTCAATTTATCATAAAATAGGTTTACAAATTTATATAAAATAGTTACTGCAAACGTTATATAGAGGCTAATTATTAACTCGATGATATTTAGTCTGATAGTTATATTTATCTGAAGAAATTCAATTTCATAGCTGTAGTTATATAGAATCAGGACGCAATCTAGTTAAGCAAATGATTTTCTCACGAAAAGAGGTTTAAAACGTATGTCTAAATGCCACCTCAAATGATTGAATGTTCAGTTAATTTATTTAAAAAGTGTTTGTTATGTATTTATTAATGTGACTCCTATTATAACAAGATATGCTAATGTGTCTGATTTAAATTTATATTAAAGAAGGAGTGGGCGACTCTATTTTCTATCGGAAGGCGGTCTCTCTTGAAATATCAGACGATAATGGGAAACTGATGATTACCATGATGATTGTATTTCAATTTAAAGTTTGTAAAAGGAGGAATAGGGTAGGTAGGAAATAGGAGATGATGAAAAGTTTCTGATTGAGTTTATATAATAAATCCAATTATACATTTAGAAAAATGTTTCAAAAGGACTCGTTACAAAGTTTAGGATATTTTATTTCCGGTTGGCATTGTGCATCTTAGAAATCATTAGCCACCTCCAAAAGGGACTCTCTATATAAAGAATATCTAGTTCTCTCAGAATATCGAACTTTATTCTTTCTGAACCTCTAGAGAAAAAGAAAGAAAAATCTAAAGCTGCTATTTTTGGGGAATTGAATTCAAACTTTAAATTAAAAATTCAGACGTGGACACCACAAGTCTTCCTTGTTAATCTATAACATTAAATATATAATAATTTCTTTTTCTACATTTTAAAATATTTGATATGAAAGTCATTGAATCGGATAAAAAGATGCCATAGAAAATAGTCTAAAGATTTCTTCACGCTGAACAATAAAGGTCCTCATGAAATCTTTTGTATAAATGATACGGAAACATTTACTTTTTTTAAAACATTTTTGCACCTCTAAACCACCCTCCTTGCAAGGCGAGTTCATTCAACATTCGTTCATTCATTGCACAACTTGATTCTAAATAAGCTATTGAAGTTGTACGGCTGATGGGAGTTTCGAATAATCGTAATCCGAGTTTAAATATCAAATATGGTTTACAAAGAAACTTTACTATGTGAGATACTTGGAAATATGTATCATGTGACGCTTTCAAAAAAAATTACATTTCCTTGAGAGCATTTTACTTGTACACTACTAGGCTCCTACATCAGTACTAAAGACGAGCTGTTGTTATCTATTAAACGTCCTTCACGCAGGGGCTGCGTAAACTAAGCAGTTTTCCCACGTGAAGCTATACAATAGAGAAATCTCCATACGAGAGCCGAACAGTTACGGCAAATGGCCGAACTAGCTTTTGGCGGGAAATTCAGTCATTAATAAAAATGCAAATTTCTCGGTTAGTATTCAAGATAGAAAATAAATGTATAGAACCATATTTATAGTATATTTAATTTAAAATAAGATTGGTTCTATACAATTTTTTGATCCGACGTATGGTAACGGAGATATTTCAAATTTTCGAAACCCCCCCCCTCCCACTGGTCCGATTTCAGCCATTAACGAACTTGATCTGTCTTTTTGCATAAAACGTTTAAATATCGAGTTTGGTAAAAATTGCGACTGCTAGAGCGTTAACAGACAAATATATATATATATATATATATATATATATATATATATATATATATATATATATATATAATTTTGAATGGACCTCATTTTCGTCATCTCCTGGGTATGATCGATGGACATTTGAAGAAAATTTTCGAAAATCGCGTCATGAGTACGACCTCAATAGCTAAGCTCCCTTAAGGGAAATCTGCTAAAAGCCAGGTTTCAAAGTTCCATAAAAGAAATTGGAAAGAACCACTTGTATAAGGGCAGCGTATAAAGTAATAGTATAAGGTAAAGCGGGGGTAAAGGAACAAAAAAAAAGATATACAGATTTATTTAGTTTTATTTATTATCTAGAGCTCCGCGACTGTCGCGACTTGGCTCTTCTTAAAGATGGGGAAAACAAGAACAAAAATGGAACACGAGAAATAATATAAAGAACAATACTCTAAAGGGACCACAAAACACTAAAGGAAACAAGAAAAACAAACACTACTTAAAATTTAAAAGTCCGTCACGCAGGGGCTGCGTAAACTAAGCAGATTTCCCACGTGAAGTTTTACAATAGAGAAATTTCAGAATAGAGAGCCAAACAGTTATGGGAACGGCCCGAACTAGCTCTTGACGGAAACTCACGACTAGACCCGAAGTTAGCCGATCTCATCTCAGAAGCTGGAAACAGAAAAAATGCAAATATCTCGGTTAATATTCAAGATACGGAATAAATGTATATAACATTATGTATAGTAAAATTAATTTGCAATAAGATTGATTCTATATAATTGTTCGATCCGACGTATAGTAACGGAGATATTTCGAATTTTCGAAAATCCTCTCCTCTAAACTCCCCCCTCCCACTGGTCTGATTTCAGCCATTAACGAACTTAATCTTTCTTATTGCATAAAACGCTTAAATTTGAAGTTTGATAACGATCAAACGAAAATTGCGACCGCTAGAGCGTTAACAGACAAATATATCTATATATATATAAAATTGTAACCTCTGTCTGTACATTGATTTTTTTCGCGAAATTTCACGATAACTTTTCGTTTCACATGTCATAGACACCATATCTGCATTTTGTTTCTTTCGTGTATGTTTGTTTGTTTGTTACCTTTTCACGCATAAACGGCTGAACCGAATTTTATGAAACTTGGTATGTATATTACTACTAATCCAACTTAGACTTTAGGCTTCTCTGAGACGAACAGGAGTGGGGGTTATAAAGGAGGCCTGAAATTAAAAATAGCGATATTTCGTTTTCTATTGGTTTTTCGGCAAATATGCACATAACAAAAATTGTTTATTTTGTTATTTAGAGTAACTTTTGTTATATACACTTTTGTTGTATACCTAAGCATAAATCAGTTATACGCTAAACACTATAGCGGAAGTCAATAATTTTATTTCGTACAAGGGACTCAACCAAAATAAATAAAATTCGATATGTGTATTAGCACTAACGCTTTCATTATAATAAGCCATACCAACATGTCTATGGACAGGCAGGAGTGGGGGTTATAAGGGAGGCCTGAAATTAAAAATAGTGATATTTCGTTTCCTATTGGTTTTTCCGCAAATATAAACATAACAAAAGGAGTGCATCGGCAGGGTTTAGCCTGGTAGCAAGCCTATAGGATCGCCCTACGCTCTGACGCTCTGAGGATGGGGATTTAGTCCCCGAAAGCGCTCAGCGTTTAAAAGAAATAAAATTGTGAGGAGCCATATATAGTTTTGTGATTAACCATAACAAAAGTTGTTTATTTTGTTATTTGGAGTAATTTTTGTTATATACACTTTTCTCGTATACCTAAGTATAAATGAGTTATACGTTAAAACTTTAGCGGGCACTAACGGCTGAACCGAACTTAACAAAACTCGGTATGTCAATTAGCATTAATTCTTCCATGATTATAAGTTATATTACAATTTTTGGGTTCGAACGGGAGGGGGGTTATAAGGGAGGCCTGAAATAAAAATTCACTATATTTACATGTATAAGAGACGGGAAATATAAAAATATCGAAGACTGTGATGCCTTATCGAACAAATAATTCTATTATTAGCAAATCCACGGGAAAGACGGGTATCAATCCTAAACACTGGGACGGGTAAATGCCAAAATATTGTGCAATGTAAAGCCTGCTAAAAAATACCATCACCATTCAGCCTCAAATGAATTCCCGGGCGAAGCCGGGTATCTGAGCTAGTATATATATAAAATTGTAACCTCTGTCTGTACAGTGATTTTTTTCGCGAAATTTCACGATAACTTTTCGTTTCACATGTCATAGACACCATAACTACATTTTGTTTCTTTCGTGTCTGTTTGTTTGTTTGTTACCTTTTCACGCATAAACGGCTGAACCGAATTTTATTAAACTTGGTATGTACATTACTACTAACCCAACTTAGACTTAAGGCTATATTAATATTCTCTAAGACGAACAGAGTGGGGGTTATAAGGGAGGCCTGAAACTAAAAATAGCGATATTTCGTTTCCTATAGCATTTTTGGCAATAATGCACATAACAACAATTGTTTATTTTGTTATTTAGAGTAACTTTTGTTATATACACTTTTGTCGTATACCTAAGTATAAATGAGTTATACGTTAAAAACTACTGCGGAAGTCAACAATTTTATTTGACACAAAAAACTCAACCGAACTAAACCAAACTCGGTATGTGAATTAGCACTAACGTCTTCCTTATAATAAGCCATACTAACATTTCTAGGGACGGGCAGGAGTGGGGGTTATAAGGGAGGCCTGAAATTAAAAATAGTGATATTTCGTTTCCTATTGGGGTATTGGCAAATATGCACATAACTAAAGTTGTTTATTTTGTTATTTAGAGAAACTTTTGTTATATACACTATCGTCGTTTACCGAAGTATAAAGGCGTCATACGCTAAAACTTATAGCGGGAGCCAACAATTTTATTTGGAACAAAAGACTCAACCGAACTAAATAAAACACTCAGTATGTGTATTAGCACTAACGCCTTCCTTATAATAAGCCATACTAACATTTCTAGGGACGGGCAGGAGTGGGGGTTATAAGGGAGGTATGAAATTAATAATAATGATTTCCTATTGGGGTTTCGGCAAATATGCACATAACAAAAGTTGTTTATTTTGTTATTTAGAGAAATTTCCTCAACACTTCTTTTCAATATGAACTACCAGGTACCTCACCTGAAAAAATTAATTCAAATGTATGTCAATATTTTCTCCTTAATAATTCAAATCTATGCATAATGCACAGGAGACGGGAAATATGACAATATGCAGGACAGTGAAGTCTTACATAAAAAAATAATTTTATTATTAGCAAATGCCAACAACGGGTATTAACACTAAACACTGGAACGGGTAAATGTCAAAATATTGTGCAAACTAAAGCCTTGCCAAAAATATACCATCACCATTCAGCCTCAAATGAATTCCCGAGCGAAGCCGGGTATCTGAGCTAGTATATCTATATATATATATATATATATATAATTTTGAACGGACCTCATTTTCGTCATCTCCTGGGTAGGATCGATGGACATTTGAAGAAATTTTTCGAAACTCGCGTCATGAGTACGACCTCAATAGCTGATTTCCCTTAAGGGAAATCTGCTAAAAAAAAGGTGGTAAATAAATAAGTGAAAAGAAAACTTGGTAACTTAGAAACAACAACTATTCTTTAAAACAGGGATATATCATTCAAAATTAAACACATCACACACACACACATACGCACGCACGCACACACATTACAAATGTTAAAATATGTGATTAAATATTACAGAGAGAGGGAGGGAAAGTGAGAGAGATGACATCAACATGTGCGTTGTGCCTGAAGATTGTTCGTCGAAAAATTTGGAATATTGTTTTTTTATTTATTCATATAATAATCGCATTTCGCAACAGGGGCGATTTAGCGACGAATCAGTTATTTAATATACAGCATAATAATTAATATATAACATATTTAACATATAACCTATTTAACATATAACCTATAACATATTTAACATATAACCTATAACCTATAACATATTTAACATAATCAACCTATAACCTATAACATATTTAACATATAACATAATCAACATATAACCTATAACATATAACATAATCAACATATAACCTATAACATATTTAACATATAACCTGCAACATATTTAACACATAACATATTTAATATATAACATATTCAACACATATAACATATTAAACCTATAACATATAATTATTATATTTACGTAAGTATCCTCATTTCTGCAAATATTTTCAGTATTGCCCTACATTATAATTTTTTGAAAATGTTGTTTTGTTTCAAGTATTGTAATACGCGGTCTATGTACGGGCTACAGTCATGTAGTAATTCAGTCAAAGTGTATGGTAGGTCTATGTGAGTCCTTAAATAGCAGTCAGTAAGTATATGTTTTATAGTAAGTCTACAGTTACAGTGTTGGCAGTAGGGTTCGTCTTCTCCAATAAGTAGGTAAGTGTGAGTTAGTCGTGAATGGTCAATTCTCAACCTCGTTTAAAACTACTTCTTTCTCTTCTAATTAGCCTTTTTGAGGAAGGCCATTCGCCAAGTGTATGTTTCAGTTCTCGAAATTTGTTATCAGTTGTGGGTAAACCAAGTTTTTCTGCCATGAATTGAGTATCATTTGTTTGTTTTTTTTGAATATCTTGGTGTGTACAGTATGTGTTGTCGTGAGTTCTTTTTTGAGTAGATGACTTGGCAAGTTCGTCTACTTGTGTGCTTTGTTTAATGTTTGTATGTCCGGTAACCAGTACATAGTTATTTTTTTTGTTTAATGTCTGGATTTTGGTGTAATATTTACGAGATGAGTGGATGTGAACTATATATGTTTTTAGTGAATGTAATGAGCTAAGAGAGTCAGTGCAAATTATGATGTCCGTGTCTGTAGTGTCAGGTATATTGTCTATCGCAAATGTTATTTGAGAGGGCTTCAAGCTCAGCTGTATATATACTAGTCTCATCTGGCAACTTTATTTGAAAGTTAGCTGATCCAACAATTTGCAGCTGCCCCTACTCCTTGGCCTGTTTTGGATCCGTCTGTGTAAATAAATAGGTCATGTTTTCTTGTCTGTTAGTAGAGAAGCAAAATGTTTTTGGTAATGATGTTTTGGTAGAGAAGCATAAAATGTTTTTTGGTAATGATGGTTCAGGTTCAGAGACGGGTTAGTCTTAGGGGTACGTTGTTTAGAGTCAAGTCAAAACTCAGTTTGTCAGTTTTCCAAGGATAGTATGTTTCAGTATATTTAGTGTAAAATATTGTGGTTCTTTGGATAGAGGTATTGTGTGTGTATTTAAGGAAATCGGATTGGTAGAGGTTGCTGTCTCGATGGGTTTTTTGCTGTATACTTCTGTATTGTATGTTCCATCAGCATTGTTGGGGACACAGTGAGAGTTTAAGAACTTTGCTTTGAGAAGATACATTGTATGGACAATAGCATTCGTCTGTTAATACCAATGGTAATTCAATTTGCTTCAACACAAAGGCTGGTTATAGGGCTTGTTCGAAAATGCACCCGTTGCTAGCCTGAGACCTGTGTTTTGTATGGACTCAACATTTTTTTAAAGTGCTTTTCCTGCAGACGAGTAAGCAATGCAACCATGAATCCAGAAATTGACCTTGTGCATTGGATGATAACCTGTAAAATGTGAGCATTAACACTTCTGTCTAAAGCTCCCCAATTTGTATTACTCAAAAATCCTTAAAGATTCAGAGATTTTCTACACCTATGAAGGATTTCTTTCATGTGAGTGGTCCATGTCAACTTGGAGTCGAAGATTAAACCTAATATTCTTACCTAATTTGGAATATTGGGCGAAGCGAAACAAAAACGACACGAGACGATGAAAACAACGACAAACGAGACGATTACGATAACGATAAAACGATTTCTAGTTAGTTTAAATGAAGAAGTAATGAAATAAATTATTGCGTCTAAACATGATATTTTATTATTTTGGTTTCTTGTTTTTTTTCTCCATAAAAAGAACTATAAGAACTATCACAAGGTGCTTGAATGGTGTAGTGAAGAAATAAACGCTGGTTATAGTCGCACTAAAGAAAGTTGGCATTGAGTAAGTAGTGTAAAGAATCGACGGAGGGTGGAGAAGTATTATAGAGGGAGAGAGTGAGTGGGGGGGGGGTGAGAGATAGCAAGTGTATAAGGGGGAGTGAGGAAGAACAAGTGGGAGGGGTGGGGGCGGTAGATGGAACGATTTCTTCTTTCTTTCTCTGTTCTCTCATCCCATTATTAGTCTTATCATAGAGGGCCCACTTTATTCTTATAAAGTCCAAGCTAGTGGAGTCCTGTCTTGGGCTATACTTATGGGGGGGAATATGCTAATGAATGGTGTTTTTCATTTCCCTCCCTCCTTTTCAGCTCCTTCACTTCCTCTATTGGCAGCCTCTTCACTCTCTCTACTCAGTAGCGCGCGGGCGAAGAGACGAGAGTTTTCAGCCTAATGCCCCCCACCCCCCCCCCCAGCATTAAATCCCATTAATAATGTGCCCCAGGCTCTCCAGAGCCTCCTCTCTCATCATCCTCTCTCACTCTCACAATGCATTCTCCTTCACTCTATTAATGACTCTCGTCTCTCACCTATACCTCCTCCTTCTTTTCTTCTCATCTCTCACTCTTCTCTCCTCGTCCTAGTCCTCACTCCACCTCTCTCTCTCTCTCTCTCTCTCTTCTCTCCACGTCTCTCTCACCCCTCTCTCTCTCTCCCTCTCTTCTCTCTCTCTCTCACTCTCTCTCTCTCCCTCTCTCTCTATCTCTCCTCTCTCTCTCTCTCTCTCGACACTCAATCTCTCTCTCTCTCTCACTCTCTCTCTCTCTCTCTCTCTCTCGCTCACACACTCTCCGTCTCTCCACCACTCTCCCACACCAACACCACCCCCCCTCTCTCTCTCTCTCTCTCACCCTCCTCTCTCGTCTCGAACACCTCACACACCTCTCTCTCACCTCTTCACTCTCACCCCCTCTCCTCTCACACTGCTCTCTCTCTCTCTCTCTCTCTCTCTCTCTCTCTCTCTCTCTCTCTCTCTCTCTCTCTCTCTCTCTCTCTCTCTCTCTCTCTCTCTCTCTCTCTCTCTCTCTCTCTCTCTCTCTCTCCCTCTCTCTCTCTCTCCCTCTCCCTCTCCCTCTCCCTCTCCCTCTCTCTCCCTCCTCTCCCTCTCTCCCTCTTTCATTTTTCATAAGAACTAGATTTACATTTAGTTGGTCTCTAAGATGAGAATTTATATAAACATTCAGTCATTAGGTTACTTCAATTCAGTCAGCATTTTCTCAATTCAATTTCAAGTGTTAAAGGATTCCATTTTGGGCACACATTAATTACATTTGTCAACGCAAGAGCTCTAAATCTTGCATTCCTGCCAAACCTAACGAATTTAAGGCAGATGAAGGTTTATATTGACCAATGCAAGCCATTTATAGTTTCAAAGGTTGTCTTCCTGCTAACGAAATATCTTAATAATAATCTTCGGAAGGTGCCTGTAGTTCTGTTGGAAACACTTAGTCATCCCTGCTAATCAGCAGGTTAAATCAGTCTGCCAAAATCATTGATACGGAGTGTCTATGAGTTTATGTATATGTATTGTCAATCTAGCCTTTTATTAGTAATGGTTAATTGGTGTTTTACCTGAATATGCTTTTTTTTCTCCTTTCTTTTGCTTGCACATTTTAACTTTTTAAAAATACAAAAAAACACTGGAGAGTATATGAGTTAGCTACTAAATATTATCAGATCCGTGACGTCACTTCCAATCATTCTGTTCTATAAATGTTGTTATACACGTTTTTTCAATATCTTGATTAATATCCGAGGTATTTGCTTTTTTATAGTTTTCGGCCTTCAGCAAACCCCGACTTTTACTCATATCAGATTAACAATATGCTGTTATATCATGAAGCTTATACTTCAATAGCTTATACTGAATTATTTCAAGCTTAAATACTGAATATTGTTCTCATTGAACTTTTACTTTTTGAGATAAATGCAAATATGTAGCACACAAGGGAAATGTGCTTAGTTAACGCAGTCCCTGCGTGACGGACTTTTTAATATTTTATGTAATTGGGTGACCAAAGAGTAGTTACTGGAATTACGAGTCTTTAGTTCCAAATTATTCAACTCATTTATCAACAGTGTTTAATAATTAAGTTATATTATAATTAACTTCAGTTTTGTTTATGTTTCATAGTTCATGTTCCGTTTATGTATTTTAACTTTATAAGTTAGAATCGAGAACTTGAATGTTGATATTTCATTTTAACTAACATTATAAATTCCCTTAGGTCAAAGCCATACGATATCATTACCCAGATCCACTAACAGTTTGCTCCATTTATATTCCTCTCACACTTTAATTATTTTCTGACCTACATCTTATTGTGAGCTTACTCCAAAATCCAACCATTTTTTGTGGGGATTTAAATGTAATGTAATCTAATTGGTTCTTCTATTAGAGACATCTTCACCGTGGAAGAAAAATCGAATCTCTTCTCCAAATCAATGTACTCTAGTTTGATTGAACGATGGAACAGCAAAACATTTTTGTGCCTAGTCAGGCAGATTGTCTGAAATCCATATCTCTTTACTTTGTTCAAGACTTTTCCATAAAACGACATGTTCAGTAGAAATAAACCTTTTCAGCAGTGACCACATCCTAATAGAAATTACGGAAGCACGTCACGCTGGTGGTGCGGAAACTAAGCAGATTTCCCGTGTGCTGGCATAGCACACTTGTGATGCCATCTCACCAAATATTCTCTATTTATATGTTAAAAACCAAAATTGCGACGATTAGAGTGTTAACAGACACACACACACACACACACACACACACATATATATATATATATATATATATATATATATATACGAGTATATATAATGGGAAAAGATCGGGAGGGGCCAAGACTACAGAAAAGGCGCACCACCGGTGTCATAGGGAATGATGCATTAGTTTCAAACCCAAAAAAAGTTGCCCAATAGTAAACTCTCCGACACATTAAACTTACGAATCACACGTTATAGGTTATAAAGAATCCACGGTACGCGACCAAATAACAGTCCAGGCAATAGGAATGAAAAAATAAAATAAAATAAAACATTCTTCATTTTCGGACAGAGCCTTCATTGTTTTTTTTAATTTCCAAAGTTGCAGAAAGGATGAACTTTTTCTTTGCTGTGAGATGACTAAAATGGGACAAGGTCAGATGTTCCAGTGTGGATACTTAATTCATTGTTAGCGGCATTTATATTTGGTTCACGTTCTTATATTTATAAGTTCTATCATTGTTGGCATATTCCATAATGAAAAATTCTCTGTATCATTATGGGATAGTTTATTTTGGTATTATTTGGAATTCTCCGGTGATGTTTTCATGAAGAAATTCATGTTATAGCAATCAAACGAATGGCTATATTAAAAAGTATCGAAATAATAGCCAAATTTCCCGTTGATTACATTTTTCCTAAATAAAGAGCAGTCGCTACATTTTCACCAAAATTTGATTAGTGAACCGTGGAATTAATAGTCAGCAAAAAAAAAAGAAATAGATTGGCTAGTCAGAAGAAGAAAAAATTTGGGTAGTTCCAGTAATGAAAATGTTTTCTCAAGTGGAATAAGGAGATTTATAGGGACGAGAGCTGGCCGAGAGAAGAATTGGTCTATCTTAATCGGGAGTGATCAGTTTCCACTTGCCACTGGTGGGAGCCCACTCTCCACCTTGCCACTTCCCACATAATGACCCTCCTCCCATTTCCTACACTAAGAGCCACAAGCCCCACCTGTGGCCTCCGGCGAATATTTCACAGCTATGCTCTTCATTCATCACCCAACCCCTGGCCAACATCATTAGTCCACAGCTCTAGAGCCATAAGGCGTTTGCCAACATTCAAACGGTTTTTTGTTAACTATTTTTTTAAATGTAACATTAACAAGCCATATTTAATAGGCTTTATAAACTCATTCAAATTTGACAATGAAGTCCGTCACGAAGGTAAAAAAACAGATCCCTGCTGAAATTCCTTGCTAATATCACACAGTATATGAGGTAGAGGGGAAAAAATGATAACCACAATTGTAGAATATTAAATGTCCAGCAATATTTCTTACATATTAATAATCAGAAACATTATAGGTCTTATTACTAATGTAAGATTAGCAGTGGGTGTTTTGCAATGGTTGAAAACAAAAAATATATAAATAACCTTGGTTGACATTAAAGTTAGAGGAAACGTGCGAAGAAAAGCTTTTGGACATTAAATCCGACTTACGTTACCCGAGATTTTCGAATCTTTAGAATCGAAGGACATGTGGCTACCTGGACATACAGACATAAAACAGGGTACTGACATCGACAGGCTGACTGCACAAGACATGGAACGGGTAATTAAAACAGATGTACTCAATGACTGGACAACCGACTGGCTACAAACTGACAACAAACTCCGAGACAACCCAAACAAAGGAAAATCTCAGGAAAATCTAACCAGAAGAGATCAAGTGGTGTTGACTAGACTTAGAATCGGACATTCACTACTTACACATTCATACCTTATAAACCGTAAAGACCGAGCCACATGCACTCACTGTAACACAGTACTGACCATTAAACATCTCCTGACTGACTGCAGACTACGTGAACCTTTGAACTTACCCAACGACTAGTACGAACTATTAACAGAAGGTAGCCCACATATAAAAACACTCTTAAACCACTTAAAGACAACTGACATTTACAACAAACTTTAAAACTCACCTACCCCACTCATTTCTCTACGTTTTATATCTCTGTATAATACAATACATTTTTAATCTTGTGTCTTAGACTTCCATCACCCTCATGCCAGGATTTATCTCAAAATTTATAGTTTCACATAGCTTTATTTTAACATTTCCTTAATTTTATTTCTATATATTTTATATTACGTTTTAATAATTTCGAAAACACTTTTTCTTTATTTTAAAATTTTAATTTAGAGAATTCAAATAAATGGTACTGAGCGACATCGCCTAGTTGCGGAGCTCTTCAAATAAATAAAATGAAAAATAATCCTCCAATATCTGAGGACAATAGTTTTTATTCAAAATAAAGCGTTCAATTTATTTTTATTGTCATCCTGTTTGCATTTAATCTATCACTTTTTAATTGAGGAAAATGAGTGAATTTATTTTCTTTCATATTCAAATTAAAATATTCTTTCAGGAAAAAATCCTCTTTATTCCCTGATAGCCCTTCTCCCTGATGAATTTTCTCTGTTGAATTTTGTATTTCCGTTTATTGTTTTGCAGTTTTTAAGAAATTTGTAATACCACAATATTTTATACATTTGAGAAACGTAGTTTAGAAATGGTCACACAACAAGTTTGTGGAGGGTCAAAGGAGACAACCTCTTTATACAGCGCCTTCATTTGATGCTAACTAGTAATTATAGTATGTCCTAATATATTTATAGACTAAACAGTTTAGCTGTAAATTAAATGTAAATCAAATTTAATCTATTTTCATTCATTTTACAGTGTGCTCTCGTGTTATTTAGCCGTATTACTAGAAAAGACGATGCTCAATGGGTGTCCTATAGCACTGGCGAATGCTAAAGCGCCTGCCATAATTATTACGTGTGCCTGGAAATCTCCCAATTATAATTTGTTTAATGGCATTATATAGCTTGATTTAGAATTTTAGATTCAACAAGTTACAAACAATGTTATCTAAAAAAGAAAATAAGTTGAATCAACTAGTCATAATGCTTATATCAGCACATATAACTTTAAATGTAAATTATTGCAAAACGTAAACAAATTATTTCTATGATTAATGAATATTCTTATCAATATGTGTACAATGAGTTTAAATATGTAATTCAATAAAAAATACTAATTAATGTAATAATTTAAATTTAACTCTTAGATTCGAGACAAAACGCACTATATCACGTTAGAAAAATCAATCTCTGGTATTCAATTTTATAATCAATAGAATGAAATAGAATAATTAATATACCAAAAGGATCAAAATGTTCATCTTATATTGACATATATTGTTTCAGAATTCTATCTTATCTTCATATATATAATTCTGTACGTGTCTATGTCACTGAACTCCTCCTAAACTACTGGACCGAATGGAATGATTTTTTTTTGCGTGCGTTTGGGTGGCGCCCTGGATGGTTTAGATTCACAAATCAGCCTGGCAGATGGAACAGGAGTTGTGAGGGAGGCCTAAAATAAAAAATAGCGTTATTTCGATTCCCATTGGTTTTTCGGCAAATATGCACAGGATAAACGTTGTTTTGTTATTTAGAATTACTTTTGTTATATTCACTTTCGTCGTATAACAAAGTATAAACGAGATATACACTAAAAAATTAAAGTGGGAGCCAACAATTTTATTGGGCACTAACGTTGAACCAAACTTAACAAAAGTCTATATGTAAGTTAGCATTAATTCTTCCATGATTATAAGCTATATTAATTTTTTAGGTTCGAACGGGAGTGGGGGTTATATATAAGGGAGCCCTGTATAAAAAATTCGCGATATTTCATTTTTAATTTGTTTTTAGGCAAACGTGCATATAACAAAAGTTGTTTTTTGTGTTATTAAAAGTAGCTTTTGTTTTTAAACATAATATTATTAAGTTTAAATTTCTAATCGTTAGAAATATCATGCAGGACAACGTTTGTCGGGTCCGCTAGTATATTATATATTCTTTCACATTACTCTCTACTGTTTTGTAGAAAGAATATCGTTCATTATGTAATGTAAACAGTGATTCTTTTACCATCAGTAATGGAAACAAGTATGTTAATTATATTTAGTTTTAAAGATTAAGTTAAAAGCATGAGAAATGTATTAGACTAGAAGCTTAGAGTAGTATAATAAAATTGAGTTTTAACAAGGGCTTCACTTTTAATAGTTGATCAGTTACCAATTGGTAGATTCACTAAAACATGTAATAGCATTTACTAAATGGAACTTAAAATAATGAAATGTTAATAATTAAAAATAATTGGCATGCTTAATGGAGCTTCATAGCTAACGACAGGAATTAACTCTTAATTAATGTAAGAAACGTTGACCTTTATCTCACATGGTAAACCTAGAGTGGCGAGTTCGATTCTTGCCTGGGAAAGGAAATTATTTAGTGACGAAATTCATTAAATAACGTCCTAAAATCCCACCCTGGCTAGAAAAGGGTGGTAACCTGTAGATAACCCGTCCCGATTAGCCTAAGTTGCAAAAAGTGGACGTTAATAAATAATAATAATAATAATGTAAGAAAAAAAATGTTATTAAATACAATTAGTTTCGTTACATATGATTATTGTGCTTCTTTTGTTAATATATGGTTTTTTGTTTATATTATTATTATGTTACACTTCGAATTGTTTTCTGTTGTTTACACTTAGGATTAAAATGAATAACCAAGTTATATTCTTGTTATTAATATGTACAATTATTTATGAAATTAATAAGTTTATTTAGGATTAGTTTTGTTTTCCTTTTTGTTCTTAGAAGCCTTGAAACTTCTATAAAGGTTAATGAAAAAATAGACTGTTTAATGCTTTTTTAACGGCTTGCTTAACATTTTTAGGGAGAAAATTAAAATTATTTAGGTGAATTGACAAGTAAATGAATAAGGTCTTGGGTCTTTGAGGCGTGGTCCTTTGGTAATATTAATGATGGGGGGGGGCTGACAAGAACACCCCCCCCCATTACTCGGTAAATTGCTAGGTCTTTCATTCGGCTTCACGCTTTAACGACATTATCATTAGTGCCTCGCTCCAGCCTGTCTGAGCCATTCACAAAGCATCGTTTACATGGCGGTTTGTGTGTAGAACATGAATAAAAACTTCTTTAAGGAATCAAAGAAATCCAGTAATTATGTGTCGTGTTGTCATTATGGCATTGGGTGTGGAAGAAATTCACTTTCGTATACTACGTCGTTAGTTCACTCACTCTTAATACAATAATACAAATGACCCAACCTATACACAGTTAAAGTAAGATCAGATACCCATGTGTGCCAATATAACATTCATCGAGCCTCCTTAATTGAGACATCCAGCATAATAAAATGTCACCTGGCTGTCAGAGGCAGGAAATCAAAGCAGTCCGAGATGCAGGAAATCAAAGAAAGATTCCTGTATTCCCCCTCCCCCTAATGCCCAGCTTTATTAAAGAAAAGTCCGTCACGCAGGGGATGCGTAAACTAAACAAATTTCCCATGTGTGCCACGTACTTGCATCTATCTCAAAAAGTAAATATATTATTTACAACTTTTGTAATTTAATCTTAAGGCTTTGACTAATTTAAAACTATCATTATGTCTAATGGTTAATACGTTGTGTATTCTGACGCCATTCAGAGAACGTATCCCTTAACCCTCCGTCGGGCGCGTAGTCTCTTAGATTCACAGTTTCTAGAGAAATATTTGCCAGCCCTCCTAGCAGAGAGTGGTGGTGTAGTGCTCCGAGTTATGTGGTTTAGAGGACTCCCCTAAAGGTATGTTGTGTCCATGCGTTTGATGGAGTCGTGTGTTTCACCTGTCTGTCATTCAGTTAAACCTCCTAGATACAACGCGCCTGATCTCGTAAATTTTTTTGAAATCTGTATTTAATAAATATATACATCAATTAAATTCCTCTTTATTAAATGGAATCATATAAACCTATTTCTCTATTATTTTTCTCATACATGGGCTTTCAGAAGAACTCATACAAGAAAATATTGTACGATGCAGTGACAACAGTACACGCTTACCAACCGAACTAAGGACGAAACTTGAAGAGTACAGAGACTCGTTGGACCATTCATTGAACTCAAGTACAGACCAGCATAAGAAAATAAAATGATGTAAACCATGTAAAACTGAAAAAAAATGTAGGTTTACTAACTACTCTTGTTGGATTTGCAAAAACAAAAAGTGTGCTATGTTGTTAACGACATAGTTCCATGTTTTGTCCTAATTGTAATGCAGCTCTTCAAAAGAAATAATAATTATACTGATATTTTTAAAAGGATTTGTACATTATAATTTAGATGATTTTTAATAATTCTTATCTAAAAGTGATTTCGTGCTACCTACTTTTGCTTATTTCTGAATGAAGTTATGTTTAGAAAATTTGTTTATATTTTTCACAAACTAAAATGAATTATGTATAATTAAGACATGTGTATTTAAACAATTTCATTTGATATTTGTATTTTTTATTTATATTTTAAAAATTATTGTCCACTATTTTAATAATAATGAATCTATAATGAACTTGATTATTTTATCTACCGAGCTTTTTTTTATTTTAATACTTGTCAATTTTGAAAATTATTTACTTCTTTCAATCAAATACTTCCTCTGTTATGGTTTCTAGTCAGACACTGGGCATACTGCGAAGTATATATATATATATATATATATAAAAAACTGTATTTTCATAAAAACGGTTGAGGACGATCTCTGAGATAATGCGCCCGGAGGCGGAATAATCTTGACGGCGGAATGATCGCGACTGAGGGTTAAGTAGTCGAAATGGTAGTGGTGAATTTTCAGAAGAGGGGGAAGATTTATGTAAATTGGCTCTGGATCTCAGTCAGTAAAAAAAAAAAAAACAAGTAACTAAAAGTCCATAAAACAGAATCAACAAAATCATTGAATTTAAAGAGTTAAACATCAAAAAAAAAACTTACGATACAACTCAATAACTAAAATTAAAACGAAGGGAATTCACGATAGAAGTTGCACAGAATAATCACGTAAAATATTGCCTTATTCAATGCCTGGTTATTATCATTAACATTATTACCACAAACCAACAATGTTTTTATTATAGCCACATGGAAACAGTATTTAGGCGACTGGTGTTTCACTCCTGAACCTTTTAATTCTTCATTCATAAAATGCTTCAATGATCATAAACGAATCACTCCTTTCCACCATCAGTAAACTATAAAATTGGTCAGGAGAGTTGGAGGCTACGCCAAAGATATCATTCTGTTTATTACGTAGTATCAGGACGTAGTACTGCTTTGTCTACAAAGAGTAAAGCGAGTATATTTATATTGTAGCGAAAGTTAAGTAAAAGAAAAATTAAACAGAGATAGTCGCGTGTTTGGGAAGAGCGAGGTGGATCAAAGAAGCCGACAGAGGATCGAGTTCGTTCGAGTCCTGTTCTGGGAGGGGGCTGAGCCGTCCCTTTGATGTTTTACCGCCAATCTATATAAGCGTGTACAACTCGGCCGACAGTTTTAGTTTGTTTTCAGCTGTCTTCAAGTGTTCATCAGTGCTACAGTGTGACTTAGTGCAGTGCGGTAAAATGTTTTTAAGTGAAGAACAGTGTTGTGCCGTGACTCTGAAAGTAACATTATAGTGCCGTGTTTAAGACAGTGCAGTGCCGTCTTTTTGTGAATTTCAGTGATCGTGAGTTAATTATTGAACTGTGACTCTTTGAAGAACAGTGACGCTATCAGTGCATGGTATGAGAAGTAATTAAGGGTAATTAATTAAGTGAATAGTTCATTGTTAAATAAATTGTGCAGTGATAAAAACTGTGAAACGTGTGTGTGTTTAATTTTGCAATCCAAAAGAACTCTTATAAACAACGTTTATTACTGACTTTTGTAATATAAACGTAACAATATGTATAAATTATAACAAGGAAGGAAGTATAAACTGTTAGCAAAATATCACCAATTTCTGATCAATAATGCAATAAGTCAAAAGAGAGTCGATCTCATATATAGAAAATTTTCAGAAGAACCACAAGAATTCATTAAAAGAAAATTGGGATATAATAAAAGCTTTAAAGGGAAGTGATGTTCCTTAGATGAGGACAGTATAAAGACAATGTTTTAATCTGACCACTAAAAAATATCTTTATATTTTCCTTTGAAAATTGAATAGTGGCCTGGTTCCGAGAGAAAAAAGATAAATTGGCAACAGATGTGAAAGGGATGAAAACATAAATGTTTTTATATTTTGAAAGTAAAATAAGACCATTATAAGATCATGGCTCTTATTCACATTGTGGCAGCATAACCTCACGATCAATAAAATCAAGCAATCGAGAGAAAATGAGGGGTGGGGAGGGGAGAAGGAAGTGGAAGAAAGAAGCCCTTTTACTGAACGTGTTCTCCATTCTAGACCCCAATCTTTCATCTCTCTCTCTCTCTCTCTCTCTCTCTCTTTCTCTTCCCCCCCTCTCTCCTACAACACACTAATGTATTGTATCGTAATGATTTTTCATAGGAACTATATTTCCATTTAGTTGCCCTCTAAGATGAGAATTTACACTCCGTCATTAGGTTATTTCAACTCTTCCGTCTTTTCCTCAATTCAATATCAAATATAAAAGGATACAATTGGACACAAATTTATAACATTAGAGCTCATGCATTCCTGCCAAAGCTAACGAAGTTAAGGCAGATGAAAGGTTTATATTGGCCAATGTAAACCATTGTATAGTTTGAAAGGTTGCCTTCCTGCTAAGAAAATTTCTTAAAAATAATCTCCGGAAGGTGCCTGTAGTTCTGTTGGAAACACTTAGTCATCCCTGCTAATTGGTTTAATCAGTGTGCCAAAGTAATTAATACGGAGTGTCTATGGGTTTATGTATATGTATTTCGTGACAGATTTGAACAACACTTCTCCCAAGTAGAATGATGTATTACTTGGAGTTTAAGGTAATATTACTGTAGTAATTCAGTATTTACCTATATTCTTTTAAAATCACCCCAGCCCTCATAACAGTCTATTTGATCGCATTAATTAATTCGCGTTTTTAAAACAAAAATTGTGAGGATCCACAAAAAAGTGTTTCTGATTAACCTAGTCTATTTGACATTAAAAAGTCTTTTCGGGAAAATCCAGCACTACTTGAAAGTTCCTTTATAAAATATTTGTTGTCAATCTAATGCTTCCTTTATGTAATGGCATCAATAGATCCTTTATAAATATTTGCAACATACTTCTAACATTTAAGCCCGCTATAAAAGGCATTTATTAACGGCTGGACGTAAAACTTCAAATAATGGAAATTCGGGAAGGAATAAATCTCATATGACCTTATATTCCAGATAATAATCATAATATATCAATACTATATGTATATAAATTCACATAAAATATGAAAAAGTAGATTGATCTATAATGTAAGAAAAAGGGATATTAAACTAAATAATTAACTTCGTTCAGCAAAAATAAAGAAAAGAAAAGGTTACCTTAGCAAGGTAAAGAGAAGGACGCGCTATTTATTGAAGATTCTATAGCCAAACCAATATGTAGTAAATGTCACTGCGTCCTTAGTTGTCACCTGTTGTGCTTTTATCCCAAGTTGAAACGAAAAAGAGAGGAAAATAAATTAGTAGCTTCACTCGGGTAAATTCTTTATGACAATAAATATTGTGTTCCATAACTTCAAACTTTCTCGAAAACTCAGGCCTGGTTAATAACTTATGCACGTTTATAAATAACTCACTGCTTTATAACGGACGGATTATCATCTGATATTACATTTTATTGTAAGTTGCTCGGCTTTATTGTAAGTATTATTTTTTTTTCAATTTACAAAACGGAATTATTTAATATCCTGCGTGTTTTAGTTTGAATTTTTAAACTTACTTGATTTGGGATTTAGTCTTTTGTAAATATATCAAAAGGTAGTAAATAAGGTATAAAAGTTCAAGGAACCTAAATAGGTTGCATTATTGTTCATAGTGAGCGAGTGTGGCCGCTTCATTAGATGATTTACATATAAGTTCCTTGACACTCCAGTAGACGCACCCCTCGTCAGTTCAAGAGTGGGCGCATGTCATCTCACAGATGACTTACCACCTTTCCTTAAGTATTAAAGTAAGAAGGTTAGTTTTAATTAAGACTGTACTAATATTTGTATAAAAGTTATAATTGATACATTATATAAAGAACATACATGATTTATGATTATATAATATGAAAATAAATGTTTCACACATTATTTTGGGACAATATAAAATTGATACATACATGTGTTATATATACACATTATATAGTCAGGTTCATAAAATAAAATAAAATAGTTAAGTAGGTTTATAAAATGAAATATTGCCATTTCCTAAATAACTTACTTGAGAATTGATCTCCGAAATATTCCGAAGAGAAAAAAATACTAACATAGGCCACCTTCAGGTATTTCTCGGTACATAATAAAGTGAACACATTTTATCCAATATGTCCACACCTACTTTGTTTTGATTATAATGTGTTATAATGGAAGGCTTTTTCTATTCTCCTGTTCTATCATTATTTCTCCACCAAAGTGCATACTGGATATAGGCAATACATTTCTAAAATTGGTCGTACTCATGACGCGAGTTTCGAAAAATTTCTTCAAATGTCCAGCGAGCCTACCAAGGAGATGACGAAAATAAGGTCCGTTCAAAATTATATATATATATATATATATATATATATATATATATATACTATATATAATTTTGAACGGACCTCATTTTCGTCATCTCCTGGGTAGGATCGATGGACATTTGAAGAAGTTTTTCGAAACTCGCGTCATGAGTACGACCTCAATAGCTGATTTCCCTTAAGGGAAATCTGCTAAAACGAAACAAAATTAATTTAAACGAAAATAAAACAACATAACAGAAATTGAACTCAGAAAACAGATATGCAACAGAAAACAGAAATTGAACACTAAAAACAAAAATGCAACAGAAAACAGAAATTTAACAAGAAAACTCATTCTAAATGAAATAATTTAAAAAAAAGTGTTAAAAAATAGGTTGTTTATTTAATTTAATGAGAGTAAAAGGATGTCATGTAATGTCGACTTTACATTTTTAGCAGATTTCCCTTTAGGGAAATCAGCTATTGAGGTCGTACTCATGACGCGATTTTCGAAAAATTTCTTCAATTGTCCATCGATCCTAACCAGGAGATGACGAAATTGAGGTCCGTTCAAAATTATATATATATATATATATTTGTCTGTTAACGCTCTAGCGGTCGCTATTTTTGTTTAATCGTTACGAAACTCGGTATTTAACCGTTTTATGTAAAAAGACATATCAAGTTCGTTAATGGCTGAAATCGGACCAGAGGGAGGGGGGTTTAGAGGGGGGATTTTCGAAAATGCGAAACATCTCCGTTATTATGCATCGGATCGACAAATTGTATAGAACCAATCTTATTGCAAATTAAATTTGCTATTTATATACATTTATTCTCTATCTTGAATATTAAACGAGATATTTGCATTTTTATAAAGTGTAACGGACGAGCTATGGTCGCTTCTATTCGTTTCCGCCGAAAGCTAATTCGGCCATTTCCGTAACTGTTCGGCACTCGTATGGAGATTTCTCTATTGTATAACTTTACGAGGAAAATCTGCTAAGTTTACGCAACCCCTGTGTGACGGACTTTATCATGTATAGATCTATAAATTACAGTAAATGATATTTTCCGATTTGATACACTCAAACGTATTGCTTGTAAATGAAATAATTTTTAAAAAATGCAACCAAATATGTTGCTTATTAAATTTAATGAAAGTAAAAGGAAGTCATGAGATGATGTTGAAATGGTAATTTCTGTATAAGCTCTTAGCAAACTGGAACCACATTCTTGTGAAGTAAGTACCGGATACATCTGAAGGTTTTTATTTTTGAATGCAAGAGTCTTGAATGGAACAACTTGGAATGAAACAAAAGTCTATTCAAAGCGCAGGGAATCATATAACAAAGAAACATAAAAAGATACGTATGCCAATATTAAAAATGAAGTAACATTTATGCACATAATTAATTTCTTTAGTGGTCAATGTTTTTTTATGAATGAAATTGAAATTTTTGTTCATCCGAGGATAATCTAGTTGCTAGCCATGTAGTGTTATGACCTTCCGAAATTCCATCACGTAACCGTGGAAATTTCATCATCCTTTAACCCCCCCCCCTCTTAGGCCGACGAAATTTAATTTTGGCACGTAAATCGAGAGGACTCCCCTTATCTCTGTCCTCGCCATTGTTCTAAACACTCAGCTACAACCCCCCCCCCCGCTCTTACACAACCCAAACCCTTTTATTAACATCGTGAAATATTATTATGGTAGCCCTGCTCTTATATCGCTCCAAGGTATTATAAAAGTGTAGGTCATTTTTTTTATTCTGTCATTTAATAGGATTATTCAAAATGGAGTTTTAATTTAGAATTTCTAAATTATTTGATCTTCCTAATTTATTCTTTCTTTTCCTTATTTTTTTTTTAAAAAAGAACCTTTTTGTAAAAAACCCACAGGAAGAGAGAGAGAGAGAGAGAGAGAGAGAGAGAGAGAGAGAAAGAGAGAGAGAGAGAGAGAGAGAGAGGAGAAAGAGAGAGAGAGAGAGAGAGAGAGAGAGAAGAGAGAGAGAGAGAGAGAGAGAGAGAGGAGAGAGAGAGAGAGAGAGAGAGAGAGAGAGAGAGAGAGAGAGAGAGAGAGAGAGAGAGAGAGAGAGAGAGAGAGAGAGAGAGAGAGAGAGAGAGAGAGAGAGAGAGAGAGAGAGAGAGAGAGAGAGAGAGAGAGAGAGAGAGAGAGAGAGAGAGAGAGAGAGAGAGAGAGAGAGAGAGAGAGAGAGAGAGAGAGAGAGAGAGAGAGAGAGAGAGAGAGAGAGAGAGAGAGAGAGAGAGAGAGAGAGAGAGAGAGAGAGAGAGAGAGAGAGAGGCTGGCCACCAATGTGTTGACAAGGAAATGATAATTTCCACTCCTTCACTAAGTAAACTTGAACTATTAAATAACACAAAAGGCCGTCACGCAGGGGCTGCGTAAACTGAGCAGATTTCCTATGTGAAGTTTAGCAATATAGAAATCTGCATACTGGTAACACAACACCACCATAAGTAAATACAAACGGTAATGAGAAATCTTTCAGTTAATTTTAATAAACTCCCAACTGAAACGGCTTCTGAACTGTAAGAATAATTTATATTTTAATAACTCAAATTTTAGTAGTCCATGAACTAAAGAAGGGGGGGGGGGGTGGATGAACAGACCGTATTTGCATAAATCTCAAAAAGTAACGAAGGTTAGGGAAGGTTAAAAAGGACATGTTAGAAGAAGCTTCCACCTGAGCCGAGAAATGACGAAGATGGCCGACGTAATCCGAACTATACCCGACCACAGACTTCATAAAAATGCAAATATCTCGGTTAATATTCAAGATAGAGAATAAATGTATATAACAATATTTATAGCAAATTTAATTTGCAATAAGATTGGTTATATACAATTTTTCGATCCGAAGCATTATAACGGAGATATTTTGAATTTTCGAAAATCCCCCCTCTAAACACCCCTCCCTCTGGTCCGATTTCAGCCATATATATATATATAGCTATATAATTTTGAACGGACCTCATTTTCGTCATCTCCTGGGTAGGATCGATGAAACATTTGAAGAAATTTTTCGAAACTCGCGTCATGAGTACGACCTCAATAGCTGATTTCCCTAAAGGGAAATCTGCTAAAACGAAACAAAATTAATTTAAACGAAAATAAAACAACATAACAGAAATTGAACGCAGAAAACAGATATGCAACAGAAAACAGAAATTGAACACTAAAAACAAAACGTCCGTCACGCAGGGGATGCGTAAACTAAGCAGATTTCCCACGTGATGTTTTACAATAGAGAAATCCGCCTAATAACAGCTGTAGTAGGAAGGGATCTCTAAACCTATTCACGAGGGACGAATAGTTCTGGAAACGGCCACCAGAGCTCTCGGCGGAGAGTCCGGAACATGGCGGGGTTCCGTCGACCACACACACAATACAAATGCAAATATCTCGGTTAATATTCAAGATACAGAATAAATGTATAAAACAATATTTATAGTAAATTTAATTTACAATAAGATTGATTCCATACGTTTTTTCGATCCGACGCATAATAACTGAGATATTTTGAATTTTCAAAAATCCCCCCTCTAAACCCCCCCTCCCACTGGTCCGGTTTCAGCCATTAACGATCAAACAAAAATTGCGACCGCTAGAGCGTTAACAGACAAATATATATATATATATATATATATATATATATATATATATATATATATATATATATAATTTTGAGCGGACCTCATTTTCGTCATCTCCTGGGTAGGATCGATGGACATTTGAGGAAATTTTTCAAAACTCGCGTCATGAGTACGACCACAATAGCTGATTTCCCTTAAGGGAAATCTGCTAAAATGCAACAGAGAGTACAGGAAGACAATGTTGACTATGTTAGATTTTTTAGGCCGTAATATTAATTCATAAGTTTCACTAGAGCCGAACAGTTACGGTAACGGCCGAAATAGCTTGTAGTGGAAAGTCCTGAATAGAACCGACTTCAGCCGATCTCATCTCTGTTATCTGCACTCACTGAATAAAAATGCAAATATCTCGGTTAATATTCAAGATAGAGAATATATGTATATAACAATATTTATAGAAAATTTAATTTGCAATAAGATTGGTTCTATACACGTTTTTGATCTCGCACACTAACGGAGATATTTCGAATTTTCGAAAATCTCCCCCTCAACCCCCCCCCCCGGTCCGATTTCAGCCATTAACGAAGATATTTACAATTTTGAACCGACCTCATTTTCGTCATCTCCTAGGTAGGATAGATGGACATTAGAAGAAGGTTTTCAAAAATCGCGTCATGAGTACGTCCTCAATAGCTGATTTCCCTTAAGGGAAATCTGCTAAAACATAAAAATAATATAGAGTGAAAAAATTGCGTTATTATGTGCTAGGGATTTTCTGAGAGACTTGGATTGTTGAAGGACGGGAGAGAGAGAGTCAGAGCTAAAATTGAATTTGGTTGTTGGTGTTAGAAGCGAGGAAGTGAATATCTTGGTATCAGAAAGTCGTTTAGAACGAAACAAGATTCCGTCTCGCCGAATCCAATCGGCATCCCGGAATAATATCAGGAAATAATATATCAATCTCCAGTAAACACTTCTTCGATCGCAATGTCCACATCTTAGAATCATAAGTCATGAGCGTCTATGCATATATAATATATCTTGAATCATATTCATACAGTCTGACGTTAATCAATATTATTCATCGCTATGAACAGCGAGAAATAAGATCACCACTGCTATTTATCATTCCAAGACACGTTGAAAAATTTGTTTCTAGATATAATATTTTTTGGTGAACTATTTCCACTTTCTATACACTTTGGATCTCGTAAACCCCTAAATAATTTAAATAACGGAACAGCAAATTTATTACTCAGAACTCTTCGAAAACACTGAACATAAAAAATAATTGTTTACCCTATATTGTGGACACTAAAAAGAATATTAACTAATCTAACAATATAATATTTCTTTGTAAATTTAATGTAATGTAATATCCTTCTAAAATATCCGAAATTTCATGGGCCATTACAGCTTAAAGAAATGATCTTAATAATTATACTCACTATTCAGATACAATAATCCAGGAAACGTCTCACCTGTCTGTCTTATCCGACTTCCATTCCTAGCTTTTAGGATATTTATTTAATATAAAACTGTTTGTATTAATTATTGTATGTTTATGATGTGCTTTAGATTTTACTCTTTTTGGAAAAAAAGCCATAGGTTAAAATGAGTTGGGGATTTGTGTATAACTGAACAACAAAAGTATAATAAATAAGTAAAAACAGAAAATGATTTAATGTGTGTACAGTTTTTGACGTGGAAGTTTCAAAAAAAAAAAAAAAAACTCCGTCATGCAGGGGCTGCGTTAACTAAGCAGATTTCCCACTTGCGTAACGTATTTGCATTTATCTAAAAAAAGTAAAAGCTCGATGAGAATAATATTTAGTTCTAAGGCTTCAAATTTAGCGGTTTATTATATGACAGCTTATTGTTAATATGACATGAGTAGGAGTGGAGGTTTATTGATGGCCGAAAACTAAAACATGGAAATATCTCTTTAATATTAAATATAAAGAAAATGTATACATATCATCATTTATAGATTATCACATTTCCATTAAGATTGCTTCAACACAATTTTTCGATCCGACGCCTAATAACGGAAATATTTCGAATTTTTAAATCCCCCCAGTCACCAGGTCCGATTTCAGCCGTTAACGAACTAGATCTTTCTTTTTACATGAAATAATGTATCGAGTTTGGTAACGATACGGCAAAAATTGAGACTACTTTGGCTAATCGGGAAGGGTTATCTACAGGAAACCACCCTTTTCTAGGCCAGGGTGGGACTAAGGAACTTATTCAATGAGTCCATTACTAAGTAAATTTCTACTGTCCAGGGCGGGAATCGAACCCTCCACGCCAGGTTTACCATATAAGATTAAGACCAACGTTTTAACTCACAAGGCTAGCCTAAGCCCCATATATATATATATATATATATATATTATTTTGAACGGACCTCATTTTCGTATCTACTTGGTAGGATCGATGGACATTGGAAGAGCTTTTTCGAAAATCGCGTCAAGAGTACAACCTCAATAGCAGATTTTCCGTAAGGGTGTGTAGGTATAGTATATATATATATATATATATATATATATATAGATATATATAGTCTATTTGTGGGGCCGCAGTGCTATTCCCGGGGGTGGAATTTGTGGTGGTGTGCTAATTGTCAATGCAATTGCGTCCTTCTTCGTAGGAAATAAATTTGATTTGAATAGCTACTTCAACTAATCATATGTTTTTTTGATTAATGAAACTTATGATTAATTGTGGGGGATCTTGGGGGTCGGGGGACGTTATCTCTATCGGAATAGTGATCCAAGACCAATTACAGACGTTCACTGAATATTTTATTTGAATACTTTGGTAATTAATAATATATCAATCAAACAATGTAATTAACTATGTCTGTTGTTTAGTGATTGTAGCTACCTCTTTCTTGTCGGAAACTACAAGCTCAACTTAAGGCTGCTCTGACAATTGTCATTTTAATTACTGTATCAGCTTGAAATAATTCCTACGGCACATATGTGTTAGCATGTTGAACAAAAGCTGAAGGCAGTCAATATATGTCAATAATGGAGGGCTGCTAAGTAGCATGTTTAAGATTGACACTCTCAAGGAGTCATTCTCTCTTGTGATGGATCACATTTCAACCTAGTTTTCGAAAAGCATATACTTTTATCCATAACACATCAATCACATCACGTGCTTTCATGATAAATATATGCAATAAAAAGTCCTCCTATTTCACCCATTTTTCATTTTACTTCTAGACATTCTTTGAAAAAAACTACTCCGTTATTCTTTGCCTTAAGTATTATTGTTTTACCAATATCCGGAATCAATTCAGAGTTTCTGATTTTAATATTTATAAATGCTTGTTAATTAATGCCAGAGGTACTTGAATTCTGCAATTAAAATATACATGCCATAATTTTAAATATGGCCACCATAAATCGATGAAAAGATTTACTAAAAGAAACTAATGATCAGTGGTTATACAAGCTATTTTTCTTAAGTATTCTGACGAATGAAATCAAATGTAATTTTCAAGGAACCCAAATTTGAATAAAAGTGAAATATATTGCTGAATATCTAGTCTTTAGAGCTTCAATCGAATGATTTGTCATCGATACATTTGTCATTGATCAGCAACCTCGTATGACAAAAAATGATGAATCCTGATTTTTGAATATTTATATTAATTGTACTGCTCTTGATGTTCTATTTCAAGGCTATATTCAAATTTTTATATTATTCGCCTGCACTTTGAAATAATTGGAAGAAATATATCAATATTAGCAGATTTCCTTTAAGGGAAATCAGCTATTGAGTGCGTACTCATGACGCGATTTTCGAAATTTTTCTTCAAGTGTCCATCGATTCTACCCAGGAGATGACGAAAATGAGGTCCGTTAAAAACTGTATATATATATATATATATATCTGTTACCGCTCTAGCGGTCGCAATTTTTGTCTTATCGTTACCAAACTTGGTATATAATTGTTTTATACAAAAAGAAAGATCAAGTTCGCTAACGGCTGAAATCGGACCGGAGAGAGGGTGGGGGGGGGGTTTAGAGGGGGAGAATTTCGAAAATTCTTAATATATCCGTTATTATGCGTCGGATCGAAACATTGTTCAACAACAATCTTATTGAAAATGTAATGTTCTATAAATGTTGTTATTTACATGTTTTCACTATCTTGATTATTAACTAAGATATTTTTATTTTTTAATTTTCGGTCTTGAGTAAAGCCCCACTCCTGCTCATCTCATGTTAACAATATTCTATTATGTTATGAAGCACTTTATTTGTAGCTTAAATACCAAATATTGTTCTCATTGAACTTTTAAGTTTTGAGAAAAATGCAAATACGTGGTGCACGTGGGAAATCTGCTTAGTTAACGCAGCCCCTGCGAGGACGGACTTCATTTTTATTTACTGAATGACTTACTTAATCAGTTTCATATATTTCCTGTAAAAGTAATTTTTTTGACATACGAGGTTGCTGATCAACTGTCGATATCCTGTTATTATTAATATTAAGGTTTTAAATTATTGATCGTGTCTTCAAGTTGTTCGTTAGACACATCTAGCTTCCTTAGGATTTCCTCTGAAGGTAAAGGAGTTCTACTTACTATGAGTTATGTATAACTGCTTAATCTTCTACTCCAGGTATCTTCAGTTACTTTTCAGGCGTTCGCTCCTTTTCATCTATCTCATTGTTTGTTTTCTTTCCCGGTTAGAACGACAGGTTAAATCAACCTGTAGCTTTCTTCTCTGTATAGGACACATAAGGGATTTCTTGCATGATTCTTTTCTAGTACCTATTCTTAAACTGTCACTGTGCCCCCAACACGCGAGTGAGCCTACAATGTAGAAGGTCACAGCAAACCCATCGAGACAACAACTTCTACCAATCCGATTCCTTAACCCTAGAATGGTAGTGAACGTAAAAATTACGTATTATCTGGTTTGAACTTTTATCAAAGGGCCGTTAACGACCCCACCACCCCCAGCCTTCAGCTATGAGCCCTCCAGACAGTTGGCCTTCACCTCCGCCAAGCGCAGCTAAGTGAACCTTCCCACTCATCCAATACAATTTTTTGAAATAAAAACGACACGTAATATTTACGTATCAATACTATTAACCGCAACTTTTTGGCACGTAAAATTTACGTATCGCTACTAATAACCGGTTTTTATGCCATAACTTAGTTAATATTATTCTCAATTTATTTTCTTCCAATTTATTTTTATATTCTAATTCATTTTCTCTTAATGTTTTTAACTTTTTTTTTCAATTTAAAAGCGACAAAGATGTATAGAAAGAATATAAATAATCTGTTTATAGTTTCGGAAAAATGGAGAAAAAATATTCAATGGATGAAGAAATCAGAAATTTGTTGAAAGAACTCTGCAATGAGTCAGATGGGGAAAATGACAATTATGAAATAGATGGATATGGATACGACAGCGATGATGATTCGGAGTATTCTTTAAGTGATGAGGAGGACCCCTCAGTACCCTAAAACTAATTCGACTTCTGAACATTATTATCAAACACATCTTACTTCTCAGTAGACCTATTTATTTACACGGACGGATCCTAAACGGATCAAGGAGTAGGGGCAGCTGCAATTGTTGGCTCAGCAAAACCTGTCAGATGAGACTAGCATATATATAGCTGAGCTTGAAGCCTTGAAACTTGCGATAGACAACATACCTGAAACTACGGACACGGACATCATTATTTGCACTGAATCTCTTAGCTCATTAGATTTATTTAAAAAACATATATAGCTCACATCCACTCATCTCGCATTTATTACACAAAATCCAAACTTTAAACCAAAGAATAACTTTGTGCTGTTTACCTGGGCGTACAAACATTAGACAAAGCTCGCAAGTATGACTCCCTGAAGACTGACCCATAAGAGTTTCTGTTGGATATAAATCTTATTGTTCCCTTATAAAATTAAAGTATATAAAAACGTCCGTCACGTGAGGCTGTGTATGCTAAGCAGATTTCCCACGTCTTAGTATGACACACTAGTAAACTCATCTCTCTATATAATCCCTATTTCT
This sequence comes from Riptortus pedestris, assembly GCA_019009955.1. Taxonomy (NCBI): domain Eukaryota; kingdom Metazoa; phylum Arthropoda; class Insecta; order Hemiptera; family Alydidae; genus Riptortus; species Riptortus pedestris. Next base: position 39,274,784 of record CM032231.1, read on the forward strand.
AAGTAAAGAGTAGAAGTGGGGATTACTGATGTCTGAAAACAAGGATGTATGAATAGCTCGCTTAACCCTCCCAGTACCATGGGGTCCTTCGAGGACCCCAGCTCTCGGAATATTCACGAAAACTTTATGAAAAACTTGACCAATCGAATTGTTACTTTGTGACTTTTTCTTTGAAACGGTTTTGTATTAGATCGTATTAACAGTTTTTATAGATTCTACTAGATAAACCATTAATAATTTATTTATTTCTAGAAAAACTTGGTTTGGGGTCCTTGCGAGACCCCATGGTACTACACGTATAACTTTTTTAACCCTCCCAATACCGGACAATCACAGACTACCACAGGGGTCAATTTCTTCTTCATCTTCATCTTCTATAATATTTTCATCAACATCAATTTCTTCATCTTCTTTGCTCTCGATTTCAACAACGTCATCAGCTTTGGAGGACTCTTCACTTTCCTCCAAATAATCAAGCTGATTGTCATAATAATTCACTAATTCTAGGATTCGTTTTGTTCTTGAGGAAACAATCCGGTCCATTTTCGACGGAGGTTTCAAGTGAACTGAAACATTTGCACAACGGAAAAACAAACTTCTTTAGTTCTTATTAAAAGTTTTAAGTCACCAAACTCGAGGAAAGAGAATAAAAAACAAGGTATTCCTTCCTATTTTTACTCTCTTTTCTCGTATTTTGCTGAAAAACGGGAATCTAATTGATTCTTAAAACGGCAACTGTGCTAACAAAATACGTAAAATAATGACTCCAATGAGTCAAATCAGTGAACGAAGACAATAAACGAAGGATTTTGTTTCTTAATCAATACATTTTTTACAATCAATAAATTATTTTATGAAATAAATTTCATTCAATCAATAAAATTGTAATAGGTATGTATTAATTGTAGTCATTTTTCATATTCCTAACTAATAAATCCAAATAAAGTATATGAAAAAAGAGTAGGGTCCCGCAAGGACCCCCGCGGTAGTCTGTGATTGTCCGGACCCGTGGTATTGGGAGGATTAATATTTGAGCTACGAACAAATGTATAGAACGAGAATTGCAGAGAATCAATAACTAATCAAGATTTGTTCTATAACATTTTCCTATATGACTCATAATAACGGAGACATTATGAATTTTCGAATCCCCCTTTTCTCGACCGGTTCCAGCCAGTAACATATCGAGCATGGTTCAGATTAGCTAAACATTTTTGAGTCTAGAACGAAAACTCTTAAATGATGACGTCACCACACAGCGTATTTGCATGCACCTCACACAGTAAAAGTTCAATGAAAACAATGATTAAGCTAAGTATTTCATGATATAATACCTAATTGTTAGTGACGTGAGTAGGAGCAGGGGGTTTACTGAAGGATACAAATTAAAAAAAGTCCGTCACGCAGGGGCTGCGTAAACTAAGCAGATTTCCCACGTGAAGTTTTACAATAGAGAAATCTGCCTAATAACAACTGTAGTAGTAAGAAACCTCTAAACCTAAAACATTATTTAGGGCGTAAGAACCCAGTAGTTTCTAGCCCCAAAAAAACAGTTAACCTAACCTCTAAACCTATTCACGAGGGACGAATAGTTATGGAAACGGCCGCCAGAGCTCTCGGCGGAAAGTCCGAACATAGCCTACTGATGACCACACGCAGAATACAAATCCAATATCTCGGTTAATATTCAAGATAGAGAATAAATGTATAAAGCAATATTTATAGTAAATTTAATTTGCAATAATATTTATTCTATACAAAGTTTCGATCCGATGCATAATAACGGAGAAATTTTGAATTTTCAAAAATCCCCCCTCTAAACTCCCCCTCCCACTGGTCCGATTTCAGCCATTAACGAACTTGATCTTTCTTTTTACATAAAACGATTACATTCCGAGTTTGGTAACGATCAAACAAAAATTGCGACCGCTAGAGTGTTAATAGACAAATATATATATATATATATATATATATATATATATATATATATATATATATATATATATATATAGTTTTGAACGGACCTCATTTTCGTCATCTCCTGGGTAGGATCGATGGACATTTGAGGAAGTTTTTCGAAAATCGCGTCATGAGTACGACCTCAATAGCTGATTTCCCTTAAAGGAACTCTGCTAAAAATGCAAATACCTTGCTTAATATTCATGATAGAGAAAATCCGAACATAAAAACATTTGTAGGCAATTGAATTTGTACTAAAATTGGCGTTAAACAATTTTTGGATCCGATGTTAATGCCGGAGGTATTTTGAATTTTCGACCAACTGACTGCTGAGTCTGCTATGAACAAGAAAGAGTCTGTCACGCAGGGGCTGCGTAAACTAAGCAGATTTCCCTCGTGAAGATTAATAATTTCGATATTTCAAATTTTCAAAATTCCCCCCTCCCACTGGTCCGATTTTAGCGATTAACGAACTTGATCTTACTTTTTACATAATGCGATTAAATATAGAGTTTGGTAACGATCAAACCAAAATTGCGACCACTAGAGCGTTAACTGGCAAATATATATATATATATATATATATATATATATATATATATATATATATATATATATATATATATGCATACATAATTTTGAACGGACCCAATTTTCTTCATCTCCTGGATAGGATCGACGGGCATTAGAGGAAATTTGTCAAAACTCGTGCCGTGAGTACGACGTCTATAGCTTATTTCCCTCAAGGGAAATCTCCTAAAACGGTGCAACTGCAAGTTATTTGAGGTGTGCAGTGCACTCTGTAATGAATGTCATGGTACTAGCTCAGGTTTGCGTACAATATATATACTGTTGTATATACTCTCTCTACTGTACATTAAGTTAATTGCATTACTAGAGTACGATATAATACTAGAATAGGTTTAGACGGAAAGTGATATTAGATATTAATTATATTAGGATACAGCACTAATATAGGTATATAGATTTATATATGTATTGGTTAGCTAAGCTATTGTGTTATTTAATAGTTCAAGTTTACTTAGTGAAGGAGTGGAAATTATCATTTCCTTCTCAACACATTGGTGGCCAGCCATCACAGCGGGATTTGAAGTCAATGTTTAGACAATGATTACTTAGTATCATTATATCTCCGAGAATTCAGAACCTATCTAAATCTTTACTATCAGCGACAAGATCATGGAGGTTCTAATAATTCAACCATTGTTCTAATAACCAGGCAGAAATTATTGCCGTCTTACAGGCTCTAAAGTATGTAAATGAAATGGTCTTGCCACCAAACACTTACATTCTACTACACACGGACAGTCAAATGCTTTTACACAAACTAGACAACATGAAAAACCACGACGAACATATAGAAAAAATACGCCATAATACGTATAACACAATTAAAAAACAGAAGGACTTTCATTCACTTTAAATGGGTCAAGGCACACGCAGTAATTATGGGCAATGAAATAGTCGATATCCACGCCAAAAGTGCCACTAAAAGAAGTGAAGAGGTAATTTACAATAAAATTACTCCAACTGTGTTAAAATCTTTACTGAGAGAAATAAGTATTAATTTGTGGCAACAGAGATGGAATCAAACAGATAAAGGATTACATCTAAAATTATATATCCCTATTTTAAAAACCAATATCCCACTATCCCAACATACATTTTATCTCACACAAATACTAACTGGACACGGAAATACAAACTCTTACTTATACAGATTCAAACTTACTGACTCAAATACTTGTAAATGCGACAGTTACACTGAACAGACATTCACCCACCTTATTTATGAATGTAGACTGACTCAAGACATACGAAGACAGTTGAAGACTCATATTCCCGGATGGCCTATCAGTCCTGATATTTTATTTTCAAAACACATACATTTATTAAAAGAAATATCCTACAATATCCTTAAGCTGAGAGAGGAAAAAATAATATAAAATTAATATTATGTAATTTTTATTCGTTATTTAATTGTACTATTTAATGTTTTTGTTTATTTTATAAAGTTTAATTTTTATAATCTTATTTACATTTAATATGTATATATATTATTATATAAAAATTGTTAAAATTTGGACAAATTGCACATATAATGCAAATATGCATGGGATGTGCAGAAAAATAAAATCCCTCCACATAAGACTACTATGTAGAGGAAATAAATAAAAAAAGATCATGTAGGTGAAAATCTCACCGTTGGGCATTTCTAGCAAAGTGTAAGAAGTACAGAAACGAGAAATCTATTTTATCGGTTCCACAGAGTTCGCAGGTGGCAATGACCTTCTGGACTCGGAGTGAGTTTTAAATTTAAATGATCTCTCTTATTTTTTTCTCTCATCTTAAGTTCTTTTTATATACGTAAATTTGAAACAAATAATTTTAAATATGTTATACTAATAGGGGGTATTAAATAAAGAAATGATGGGTGTCATGATGTTTGTTGCATTGAATGTTATCATCACAGCCATTTTAAAAACCCATAAAGTCCGTCACGCTGCATAAACTAAGCAGATATCCCACATATTTCCTTTTAACACAAAAAGTAAAAGTTCAATGAGAACAACTTATGGTATTTATGCTTCAATGATGTGCTTTATAATATAAAGGCTAATTATTAATATAACAGGAGTAAGAGTGGGGGTTTACAGAAGGCCAAAAACTAAAAAATGCAAGTATATCGGTTAATAATCAAGATAGAGCATATAACAACATTCATAGGACATTACATTACAGGCAATAAGATTGTTTCTATACAATTTTTCGATTCGAAGCCTATTTACAGAGATCAATCCCCCCCCCCGCTACCACTGGTCCGATTTCAGCCATTAGCGAACTTGATCTTTCTTTTTACATAAAACGATTAAATATCGAGTTTGGTAACGATTAAACCAGAATTACGACAACTAGAGCGGCAGCAGAATATATATGTGTATGTATATATATATATATATATATATATATATATATATATATATATATATATATATATATAAAATTGTAACCTCTGTCTGTACATTGATTTTATTCTCGAAATTTCACGATACTTTTTCGTTTCACATGTCATAGACTCCATATCTGCATTTTGCTTCTTTCGTATATGTTTGTTCGTTTATTTGTTTGTTACCTTTTCACGCATAAACGGCTGAGCCGAATTTCATGAAACTTGGTATGTATATTAACTACTAACCCAACTTAGACTTTAGGTTATGTTAATATTCTCTGAGACGAACGGGAGTGGGGGTTATGAGGGAGGCCTGAAATTAAAAATAGCGATATTTCGTTTCCTATTGGCTTTTCGGCATATATGCACATAACAAAATTTGTTTATTTTGTTATTTAGAGTAACTTTTGTTATATACGCTTTCGTCTTATATCGAAGTATAAATAACTCCTCCATGATACTAAGCTCTACCAACATTCTAGGGACGAGCAGGAGTGGGGGTTGTAAGGGAGGACTGAAATTAAAAATAGTGATATTTCGTTTCCTATTGGTTTTTCAGCAAAGTTGCACATGAGAAAAATATTTTATTTTGTTATGTAGAGTGTCTTTGGTTCAATTCTATTTGTGATATAACAAAGTATAATCGAGATATACATTAAAATCTAAAGCGGGAGCCAACAATTTAATGGGCACCAACTATTGAAGCGAGCTTAACAAAACTCTGTATATGAATTTGCATTAATTCTTCCATGGTTATAAGCTATATTAAAATTTTTACGTTCAAACGGGAGTGGAGGTTATAAGGGAAGCCTGAAATAAAAATTCATGATGTTTCATTTTTTAATTTGTTTTAAGGCAAACGTGTACATAACAAAAGTTGTTTACTTTGTTATTTAGAGTAACTTTTGTTTTATACATTTTTTTGGTAACAATGTATGAAGCGAGTAATTTGCGTAGAAATATTGATATGCATAACAATTTTGTCTAATATGAACTATAGGTATTTAAGTAAAGCAATGCTGATAACACTCAAGCGGGAGTTGCCGGAAGGCTAACACAGTTAATTGTATTAACTAATTTCCTGTGAAATGATGTATTTTTTTTCTATTCGCATTTACTACTATGCATATAATGTTATGCTCGGATTGGTTTTTGACAGAAAATATGTACACTATAGATGAATTTAATTATAATAAATGCTATCCATGATTATGATCTGAGTTATTCACGGTGTGTCAAACAGTGGAGAGAGATTGATTAGGGACTTATTTTTATTTATTCTTCAAAACTAAAATTTCCTGCCTGGATGAAAAGGTTGACGCTGGTGTTTGACTTGGGATGGGCCTTGACAGGGCCTGCTACAATGAAGCCGAAGGTGGTTGGCAACAACTTCGGAATAGCTGGGTTGACAGTTATTGGCTTGTCAGTGATAATGTCAAAGAATAAGTCACCTCCAAGGAGGAAGTCGATGGATCCAGGTTTCCAGAAATCAGGATCCGCGAGAGCGTAGCCTTTGTAGTATTTTTGAATCGTCATTGGCAACTGGGTGCGAGGTAGATCAGTAGTGATTTGGGAGACGACTATGACATCAGTGCTCAGAGGGTAAGAGGATGATTTTATAACTGGCCTTATGCATCATTGCACCTTGCCAAGAGTGTTGGACAAGCTTACAAGGCCAATTCCTGAAATGCTGTGTCCACTAGGCTGGATAGGAAAGCCTAGCCTCTGTGCACAGTCATGAGTCATGAAGGAGAATTGGCTCCCGCTGTCGGTGACAACTCTGATTGTTTTGAAATTTCCAGAAGCGTCCTTTACTTGGATTAGAGCAGTTCCCAAGAGGACCTCACCTTCACCTGAGACATGATGTGCCTTGCCATGGGTGATCCCTTCTGAGTCCTTCGGCACTGAAGCCGAAGTCGGAGTTGCGGAAACAGGTACGTGGGGCTGATGGAGCCATGTGTGGTGTTTCTCTCCACAATTCTGACATCTCCTCTCCGATTGACAGGCATTAATTTTATGTTTTTGGGATAAGCAGTTTAGGCAGCCAGACCATGCCTTCAACAACGTTCTTCTTTCCCCTGGGGAAGAACTGCGGAACGTAGAGCACTGGTAGAGGTTGTGCTGAGCCTTGCAAACCGGACAGCTGAGTCGAAGAAATCCTGAGCCTTTAGTCGTCTGTTTCTTAGAAGATAAGCGATTCCCAGAAATTCCGTCTTCTTCATTGACGAAAAGAGAAGTATTGAACTTCTTGTTCATGCAACCTTGCTTGAACGTACGGTTAGCGTTCGTGGAATCCTTAGAATGGTTTGAAGAAGACTGCGGGACCGAAGGACTCTTGAAACCGTCGGTCGTCAAGTCCAAAGTTTTCCACTCCGCCTTTAAGAAGGTCACTAACCGCTCAAATTGAGGAAACTCAACGTGAGCTACTTCCCTTTCAAAATCCTTCCGTGTTGCTGGATCCAGGCATCTAAGTACCAGATAGGATAAGATAAAGTCATCAGCGTCTTTGATTCCTAGCTGCTTAAAAGCGGAGACGCTCTCCAGAACGACTGTAATAAAATCCTTAAAGGCTACTGGCAGTTGGCCTGCTCCTGAACGGAACATAGTTCAAAATTGTCCTCAAATAGCTTCCGGCGAGGCGTCTCTTGTCATCGTAATTCTCCTTCAAGATTTTCCAAGCCTGCTCGTAATTGGAGTCCATCAGAGGAACACTTCGGATCAGAGAAAGAGCGGGACCTCTCAAATATGAAACTAAAAAATGAAATTTCTCAATGTTAGATAAGGTAGGCTCGTCATGTATCAAGGAGGCAAATGTGTCCCTGAAAAGCGGCCAATCGCTCTGATTTCCTGAGAAATCAGGGAGGTTCATCTGTGGGAGGCGTGCTCGGACAGATCGGGACTCATTTAGAGAGCTACCCGCTAATGTACCTGCGTTAACCTCTGAATTCTGGGTTAAGGGAGCAGAAACAGGCGTTGGATTCATGTGCGATTCATAAATTGCACAGGCCTCATAATAATAACGCTTCGCCGCTGTGTGCAATTTCTCTTCATTCTCACTTGGAAATGAGGCAGAAATGTTTGCTGCCGAGTGGGCTTCCAGCAGCTTCTGCCATGTATCTTTGAAGCTTTCAAAGTATGGCTTCAGCTCGCGGAACATACCCTTAAATAAGAAGAGTTGAGTGGCATCTTTGGCTATTAGACGTCCTTGGTCCAGTATTCCTTTTATTTCTGATGTGGTGTCCCGAAGTTTTGACTTCAGGCCGTTAATGTGGGCCGCAGTTTGCGAATCCAGCTTCTCCATGTTGTTTATATTTTAAAAACGAAAAATTAAATTAAATAATTAATACATTAATACTTAAAACCAGTGGGCGTCATGTGAGGCGAACCTATTGAATACATAAATATAATGACATTATATAAACAAAAGGTCACAATAATTGAATAATAATATTTTAATCCTTTTCTGCTGCGATCCACGATGGGAGTACCAAAATGTTGGTAAAGCCTTTAATCCGGCCCGGAGGACCAAAATGTTGCAGCGGCTAGGAGATTCGCTTGAAGCTCCTAACACCGACTGCTGTTTTGTTATGGCCAGTGTTGGCTAATACAGCTGGTCGCAGCAGAGAAAGGGGGGTTAGATCATAAAAAAATGAATAAAATGTATGGTATAGATATTTAATTATAAAATTAATAATGGTCTTCTCCTATAATAATAAAAAAAATAACAAGAAAGATGCTTCCTTTAAAGGTAATGATACTAAAATTAATATTATATTATAAACTAATTAGTCAACTACTGAGCTCTTAATAACATAATAATAATGATAATGATAATCTTAACTGTAGACAGAGAGAGAGAAAGAGAGATGGCCGGGAACACTTGGTGTCCGCTTGAGGCGAAGTCATATACCTGCCATGTACCAGTATGAAAATGATGTGGCAGCTGGGCCGGTGTGAACGGTGATGCCTTATTGAAGGTCTAGGCCGAACTGATAGGTGATGGGCAGCTGGGCCGGTGTGAACGATGTAGCCTTGATGAAGGTCTATGCCGAACTGATAGGTGATGGGCAGCTGGGCCGGTGTGAACGATGTAGCCTTGATGAAGGTCTATGCCGAACTGGTTGTTTGGTTAATCCCTGCAGCCTGGGAAGAGCTTGAGAAAACTAGGCGATAAGAGAGTTTGGGGATTATCCTGGCGTCTGGCTCTATCTCTCTCTCTCTCCCTCACGCTCTCTCTCTCTCCCGCTTGGGCAGCTCTGTCAAGTGCTGCCATCATGTGGCAGCTACACGTATTACATTTATTACGGTTACATTACTTAATGCTATTGTTGCCGCAACACTGCCTGACCCTTACGGAAAAACCATTAGTCCAGACGGGAAGTGTTGTTGTACACATTGTAGAATTGCCTAATAAAAAATACCATCAACATTCAGACTCTAATGATTCCCGAGCTAAGCCGGGTACCTTAGCTGGTATATATATTTAACCCTCCGGCGGGCGCGCTGCTGCATTTGGACCGCAATCTGAACATCTGTCAAAATACTAGGAATAGAAATGACTTCAGCGGGCTGGGGGTTCCAGTTATTTGTATATCAACATGTTCTCACATGTTTGAGTCGGTTTTCTGAGGGCTAAAAAAATTAGCTACCTTTGTGGGACAAATCGAAATAATAGAACAAGCGTTGTATCCAATATGTGCCAAAGGAATTTTTGCCGAAATCATAGTATCCATCAAGTAACGTGCAATAATTGTCAGGGAAATCCTTTATACGAGGAAGAAGTTTGAATTTTGTTCTGTAATATAAAAAAAAAGTTCATTTTTTCTAGTTCCTAGTTGATAAATTAAAATTTTTTTCTTTCAAATTTAGAACCGAATATTTTTTCTGTATTTGATCATTTATAACCTTGAACTTATTTTTTTATTATATTACTAATATACTATTACTCTGTATTTATATTACAAAATGTTTGTTCAAACTTTATGAAAATAATTAATAATTTTACTCTATTTTTAGTCTGTAAAATAATATTATAAACACATCAAATTATTGTTCCTATACCACTATTCCTACATTCCTGAATATCCTATGTTGGTGGTTATTTATAATAAACAATTTATTATTAAAATATCTCAATCATTATTCTACCTATTGCAAGGTTGTTTTTTTATATTCCAAAGCTATTTATAAAAAAAAAATTTTAGCCATCCTTTACTTAGCAATATGATAACGTATAATTTTCATGCATTAGAATTACTGTAAAACCAAAGCAAAAATGAATAAACAACATAAATAAGTAAGTTATTGCTTATTTTCTAATAAAAAATAGAAAAAAACAAAATGCGGTCCAAACACCGCAGCGCGCCCGCTAACGTAACTCAAATAGGCGCGCCCGCCGGAGGGATATATATATATATATATATATATATATATATATATATATTGTCATCTGCTAAGTAGGATCGATGGAGATTTGAAGATTTTTTTTCGTAAATCATGAGCACAACCTCAATAGCTGATTTTCCTTAATCGGCTAAAAAAAGAAGTAAAACGGATAGTTCGAACGACTGCGGTGTTAATTACCTTAGCCACTATCCAGAAAACGGCGTAAAATAAGTATGCTTTAAACTTTTGTCTTCAATACAGTCTTAATTAACATAATAAAACATAATATATATTTTATTCTATTAAGACTAAAATTAAATATCTTAGTCTCATACAGAATAAAATAAAATATTTTACATTCTACTCATAATAAAAAAACAAACTGTTGACAATTTTAAAAAAAAAAAAACAAGGAAGAATTGCCAGTTATTAAAAAATAAATACAATTTTCTCACTCTCTTTGTTGTAGTGAAAATAAAAAACACAACTTAATCTTGTTCTGTAAAAATAAGCGTATTAATGAGATTTTATGTCCTGTCTGTATCGCGATAATTGGGGCCTTCATGAAATTCATTACTTATAATATATCTATAGTGTAATCATATTTTCGATAATCAACTAGCTGGCGTACAGCATTTTAAAAACAGTTGTCTTCTTAATACTGATGTAGTCGCACGTCATCTGAGAGAAGACTTGGAGAGACTTTTTGAACTGCTGAGTAGAAGATAGAACCTGGGTGCCCCCCACCATAGCTACCTTCCCCTCATGTCTAGAGCCTTCCACCAGTACTGTTTCAACCCTTTTCTGATTCAGTAGTGCAGTGGCAGATTTACAGGGAGCTGAAAAGTATAAAAAATAGGGAAATAAATACAAGCATCTATAGGAAGGAGGACATCCTGGTTTTCTATGTCCCAAAAAATGAGTCCAAAATTAGAAATGAAAATGGCTATATCCAGTATGCATTTTGATGGAGAAATAAATGAGAGAACAGGAGAAAAGAAAAAAGCCTTCCATTATAATAAACACATTGGATAAAATGTGTTCACTTTATAATGTATTCAGAAATACCAGAAGGTGGCCGATGGTAGTATTTTTTCCTCTTCTGAATATTTCGGAGATCAATTCTCAAGTAATTTATTTAGGAAATGACCATATTTTATTTTATAACCCTACCTAACTATTTTATTTTATAAACCTGACTATATAATGTGTATGTATAACATATGTATGTATCAATTTTATATTGTGTAAGCCTAGATAATGTGTGAAATATTTTTTTTCTGTAATCGTTGAATAATGGTAACATTACTAAACTGAAATGAGTGAAGAAAGTGAAACATTTTGCAATAGAGTGAAGAAAGTGAATTGCCTTCTTAATTAGTAATAAGTATAAATTAAAAAATAATTTGAAGTTGGAAATTAAATGCTTTTAAATGTTTCTTAACATTGTAAGAATTTATTTTAACAAAATAAATTGAAATGTGAATGAATTATTGGTGGAAATAATCAATATATTTTAAAATTTAAATATAATAATAATTACCTTCCTTGTATATAACCTGCACTTGTTTATAACTGCACTACTTCACAATCATCACTAGTTGTTTTATAACTATGTTTATAACCTTTCACAACCATCCTTATAACCTACCAACAACATACCATAATCTTCACAACATCCTAATTTTGTTCATATTCTGGTTAGATCTGATCATGTATTACACGATTACAGAAAAAATTTAATATTACACTCGTGACGAAAGTAGAATTTACAACTCTCGTGAAATTGCCACACTCGCTTCGCTCGTGTGGGTAAACGTTTCACTCGAGTTGTAAAATGATCTACTTTCGTCACTTGTATAATAAATAACTATTTTTATATTACATACTCATAAATCATGTACATTCTTTATATAATATATCAATTATAATTTTTATACAAGTACTAGAACAGGCTTAATTAAAACTAACCTCCTTACTTAAGGAAAGGTGGTGAGTCATCTGAGATATGACGTGCACCCACTCTTGTACTGATGAAGGGCGCGACTACTGCAGTGTTAAAAGTTGTTCTTTAATTTGACAATACGGAGAATCATATAATTCAGAATCTTTAGATGAAAAGGAAACGAATTAATTTGAAAAGAAGAGTCCTTCAAGAAAAACCTGAAAGAGTAAATTGTCAAGATAAGATACCATTTATTTCAGGAAACCAAAGTTTTAGTAAACAATATGCTCTATTTTTGGCACAAACAAAAAATGATAAATTATTAGTTCAAGTGACTTATGTCGGAACGATCAATAGATATATTTATATCGTGGGGGAAGCCAATCAGCTGAAAGCTCATTGAGCTCTCTAATCGCTTCTAGAGGATCATGAGATCAGGTTCGGGGCCATTAGGCCAATTATAGGGGAACCATCTTAGTTATTTGGAGAAATATTAAGAACACTTACGTCAGAGAATATCTTAATCTGTTTTAGTAAAATACTCCATAATGAGGGATTTATACGGCTCTTATTTTCGGAATGGTATTAACAAAATATTATAAAATAACAATATCCATCAATGTATAATTATTTTTATGTCCTTGAAATGTATAGGGGAAAGTGGGGTAAAACCGGGTAGCTAAGGTTTGAAGACTTCCAGAATCCACAATTTTTAACACAAATAAGTAAAGTTTTGTTGAAATAAAGTCTACTTATCTGTTAACATAACTACAGTATCAAAAGCAAAATCTAAATTTTTAAAGTAGTTTTACCCTACTTTTTTTGTAAAATGTCATTTTGCCTGGTTTTACCCCACTAGTAGGGTAAAACAGGGCACATATGTTTTTTCTTATGTGAAAATAAAAATGTAAAGATTTTTAATCAAATTAATGTTTTTTTGTTAATAAAAAATGTTGTTTGATGCATGAAAACAAACCGACTTTGGAGAACAATACAAAAAAAGTAAAAATATAAACAAAAAACAACATTAATCTTTTTAGCTATTTCAAAACAATTATATATTTCAAAAAGTAAATTCATACTTGCAAGATTTATCATATTGCTTGTCATCATACATGCTTTTACAGTGAAATAATTAAACAAAATTAGGTAAAATTATACTTTTCATGTTTCGAGAATCATGGCATAGCTGCTACACGGTTTTACCCCGCGCGTAAAGTTTAAATAAAACATTGCGTCATTCGGGCAAACCGAACGCTATAGACAACTACTTAGTGCTAAAATAAAGGTAATTAAAACTTGCATTAAGGGAACTACATGCCTGTATTCTAATTGGAATGGGAGCGCAGTACAATCAAAAACCTTTTCCACCAAAATCATAAGCAGATTCCACAATACAAGCACAACTAACGATTTGGCGTAATGGCCGCTGCTTCTTCTTCAAAGGTGGATTGTAGTTCCTCTATTATCAGCCCAACAGCTGAGTGGAGGTACCTGGCCTGATCCCGACTACCCGCTTTTATCCTACTCTCCCCTACAGGTCAAAAAATATTGTTGCCAAATCCATATCCATTTGAGTGATGTGTATTTGTATCAAAATAATGCTTAGAAATATTCCAATAAAGTAATAGTTATTATTGGACAAGTAATAATGATAAAAGTTGAGTATTTAAGTTACATGAAATTAATAATAAAACTTAATAATGATGTCATTAATAATAGTGTAAAAGTGCAGTAGCAGTAGCATTTCAGTGTACTAATAAATCTCTTTTAGCAGATTTCCCTTAAGGGAAATCAGCGCTATTGAGGTTGTACTCATGACGGAATTTTCGAAATTTTTCTTCAAATGTCCATCGATCCTACCTAGTAGATGACGAAAATGAAGTCCGTTCGAAACTGTATGTATATATATATATATATATATATATTTGTCTGTTACCGCTCTAGCGGTCGCAATTTTTGTTTGATCGTTACCAAACTTGTTATTTAGTCGTTTTACGTAAAAATAAAGATAAAGTTCGTTAACGGCTGAAATCGGACCAGCGGGAGGGGGGGGGGTTTAGAGGAGAGGATTTTTGAAAATTCGAAATATCTCCGTTACTATACGTCGGATCGAAAAATTGTACAGAATCAATCTTATTGCAAATTAAATTTACTATAAATATTGTTTATACATTTATTCTCTATCTTGAAAATTAACCGAGATATTTGCATTTTTATTAAATTTGGGCCGATAACGGACGTCTGAGTTTTCCACCAAATGCTAGTTCGGGCCTTTGCCGTAACTGTTCTTATGGAAATTTCTCTATTGTATAACTTCACGTGGGAAATCTGCTTAGTTTACACAGGCCCTGCGTGACGGACTTTTATTTTAGCTTTACGAGAGTAATCTCCTTTTTTCTCCAATAATCATTAAGGATTCATAAAGAATTTTAAAGGAGCCACGATAACAATTATCTCAGCTACAATTTATTATTAAAATAAAAAAGTCCGTCACGCAGGGGCTGCGCAAACTAAGCAGATTACCCACGTGAAGGTTTACAGTAGAGAAATTTCACGAGAGCCAAGCAATCAAAGAAACGGCCGAATGAACTTTTGGCGGGAAAGTCATTGTCGTCCGTTAGCCGTCGATTTAATAATAATGCAAATATCTTAGTTATTAATCGAAATAGAGATTAAATGTATATAACAATATTTATAGCAAATGTAATTTGCAATAACATTAATTCAGTACAATTTTTCGGTCCGACGAATAGTAACGAAGATATTTCGAATTTTCGAAAATCCTCCCCTCTAAACCCCCCCTCCCACTGGTCCGATTTCAGCCGTTAACGAACTTGATCTTTCTTTTTACATAAAACGACTAAATATCGAGTTTGGTAGCGATTAAACAAAAATTGCGACCGCTAGAGCGGTAACAGACAAATATATATATATATATATATATATATATATATATATATATATATATATATATATACAGTTTTGAACGGACCTCATTTTCGTCATCTCCTGGGTAAGATTGGGTAGGGTTAAAGGCGGGTGATTTCCGAAAATTTTAAATATCTCTGATACTATATGTCAGATCAAAAATTTGTATTGAACCAATCTTATTGCAAATTAAATTTACTATAAATATTGTTATATACATTTATTCTCAATCTTGAATATATTAACGGAAATATTTGCATTTTTCAGTTTTTAGCCTGCCGCAACCCCCCCCCCCCCACTCCTACTCATGGCATATTAATAATGAGCTGTTATTTCATGAACCACTTCATTCAAAGGTTAAATATCAAATACTGTTTTCATTGAACTTCTACTCTGTGAGAAAAATTCACTTCTTTTGGAAGGTGAAAACAATAGTTTTTCTAAATAAAACGGACATTCACCATCTGCAAACATTAGTGTTAATAGTATCGTTAAACTACAAAAGTCCGTCACGCAGGGGCTCCGTAAACTAAGCAGATTTCCCACGTGAAGTTTTACAATAGAGAAATCTGCCTAGTAACAACAGTAGTAGGAAGATATCTCTTGACCTATTCACGAGGGACGAATAGTTACGGAAACGGCCGCACTAGCTCTCGGCGGATAGTCCCCAACATAGCCGACTCCTGCCGACCACACACACAATACAAATGCAAATATCTCGGTTAATATTTAAGATAGAGAATAAATGTATAGAACCATATTTATAGTAAATTTAATTTGCAATAAGATTGAATCAATACACTTTTCCGATCCGGCGCATGACAACGGAGATATTTCGAATTTTCAAAAATCCCCTTTATAACCCCCCCCCTCCCACTGGTCCGATTTCAGCCTTTAACGAACTTGATCTTCCTTTTTACATAAAACACTTAAATATGAAGTTTAGTAACGATCAAACAAAAATTGCGACCGCTAGAGCGTTAACAGACATATATATATATATATATATATATATATATATATATATAATTTTGAACGGACCTCATTTTCGTTATCTCCTGGGTAGGGTCGATGGACATTTGAGGAAATTTTTCAAAACTCGTGAGTACTGCTAAAACGGGACTAGAACCCAAGCCTTATGTCCTTATGAGGTTATTTTAGGCCGAATATCATCAACAAGTTATTTTTTTTTTTTACCTTGACCTTGGATTATTGCTTGAAAGGGCCTAGTTCACGCCTAGCTGTGGACGGGATCTTAAAGAGTCGTAATAGTTAGTCATCTTGAGGGTCTGTCAGATCCACGTTTTATTTAGACTCCAGCTGAACTTAACGCGCGACACTAGCTCACTCTGTTGGCCAACTAATAATGTTCTCCCTGTTTTACCTCCAGCTTGCTGACGGTAGTGGAAGATGTACCCACGCCTTAACCAGCACTGAGCACTGCCACCAGCGCCCATATATATATATATATATATATATATATATATATATATATATATATATATATATAACGAAAACAAATTTTATAATGTTATTAATATACGTACTAAAATTTCCTTTTAATTAACTTGCCAGATATAATGAACTTAACGATAATCTTTCTCGAGGAATTAATTTAATAATTAAAATACTTGATCCTTATTGGGCTCTCTTGAAGTCCACTTCAACTTAATTTACTTTCAAGGACCCCGTAATTTAATTCCCTCCCTATTATGTTTAAGGACCTCATTCATCTCTCCTCGAGTATAATATATTTTCTAAATTGTTCTAAATGTTAGACGGAAATTTGATTCAAAATGTTAAACAACAAGATTTGGGGGATTTGAGATTCTGTAGAACCTTTCATCAAACATTTTGCAGTACTTGGGCTGTGAACCGTATTTATACAGAAGCACAAACCTCTACAGATGACAATGAAACTCAATTTCATCTTGATTGTGTGTGTTTGTGTGAGTTTTCATGTTGCCTCTTCTCAGGTTTGCATTCGGACGACCTGACTTAAAAACCTTTGAATGTTGCTTGTCCAGATGCACAACGGTCTGTCTGACTTTAAATAGACAGTTTGAATTCCAGCCAATAATGGCAATAATATAACTTTGCTATTGTTGTGCACCACAGGATTCGAATAGCAAGGTCCGCGATAGGCAAAGAAAAACATCAAACACAACGCGGAGAGTATTTTCAGTCAGAATCGAATGAGTCTGCAGTTGACGTGGCTGTCCTCAGAATCAAGAAACAGAATCAAGCAGTTCGCTGCAAAGAGAAATAGAGAAAATTCTGTCACGTAGGAGATGCGTAAACTAAGCAGATTTCGTGAAGATTTGCAATAGAAATTTCACGATAGCCAAACAGTTACGAAAACGGCCAAACTAATTTTTGGCGGAAAACTCACTGTCGTCCGTTATCGGCCCAATATAGAGAGATTAGATAGAGAATAAATGTATATAACAATATTTATAGTAAATTTAATTTGCAATAAGATTGATTCTATACACCTTTTCGATCCGACGTATAGTAACGGAGATATTTCGAAAATCCTACCCTCTAAACCCCCCCCCTCCCACTGGTTGGATTTCAGGAATTAACGAACTTGGTCTGTCTTTTTGCATAAAACGTTTAAATATCGAGTTTGGTAACGAACAAACAAAAATTGAGCCCGCTAGAGCGTTAACAGACAAATATATATATATATATATATATATATATATATATATATATATATATATATATATATATAATTTTGAACGGACCTCATTTTCGTCATCTCCTGGGTAGGATTGGTGGACTTTTGAAGGAATTTTTAGATTTTCCTTAAGGAAAATCTGCTAAAAACAATAAATAGTAGAATAACTGTAACCCACTCTTCGGGGTTATATTATTGGCAGGGGCGGTGATAAGGAGGGGCCGGGCAGTCCGAGGTCCATTAAGTAATAGGAATGCAACCAGTTGCTGACTAATTGTAAGCTATGCGTGCAGATCCTAGAGCTGGAGAGATACTGACTCCTGGCCCGAACCCAAACCAGCAGGTTGCGGGAAAGGATCAGACGAGGAGGAAGGCGTGTCTCTTCATTACCTGAGAGGTTCAGCCAAAAACATTAGATCAGCGTCTTTACTTCCTCCGTCTGAGGTTTTAGCAGATTTCCCTTAAGGGAAATCAGCTATTGAGGTCGTACTCATGACGCGATTTTCGAAAAATTTCCTCAAATGTCCATCGATCCTACCCAGGAGATGACGAAAATGAGGTCCGTTCAAAACTATATATATATGTCTATATATATAAAATTGTAACCTCTGTCTGTACATTGATTTTTTTCGCGAAATTTCACGATAACTTTTCGTTTCACATGTCATAGACACCATATCTGCATTTTGTTTCTTTCGTGTATGTTTGTTTGTTTGTTACCTTTTCACGCATAAACGGCTGAACCGAATTTTATGAAACTTGGTATGTATATTACTACTAACCCAACTTAGACTTTAGGCTATATTAATTTTCTCTGAGGCGAACAGGTGTGGGGGTTATAAGGGAAGCCTGAAATTAAAAATAGCGATATTTCGTTTTCTATTGGTTTTTCGGCAAATATGCACATAACAAAAGTTCTTTATTTTGTTATTGTTATTTAGAGTAACTTTTGTTATATACACTTTTGTCGTATACCGAAGTTTAAATGCGTTATACGCTAAAAATTATAGCGGGAGTCAACAATATTATTTGCCAAAAAAGACTCAACCGAACTAAATAAAACTCGGTATGTGCATTAGGACTAACGCCTTCATTGTAATAAGCCATACCAACATTTCTAGGGACGGGCAGGAGTGGGGGTTATAAGGGAGGCCTGAAATTAAAAAATAGTGATATTTCGTTTCCTATTGGTTTTTCCGCTAATATAAACATAACAAAAGTTGTTTATTTTGTTATTTGAAGTAACTTTTGTTATATACACTTTTGTCGTATACCTATGTATAAATGAGTTTTACGTTTAAACTTTAGCGGGAGCCAACAATTTTATTGGGCACTAACGAACTTAACAAAGCTCGGTATGTCAATTAGCATTAATTCTTCCATGATTATAAGTTATATTAAGATTTTTAGGTTCGAACGAGAGGGGGGTTATAAGGAAGGCATGAAATAAAAATTCACCTTATTTACATGTATAAGAGACGGGAAATATAAAAATATCGAAGACAGTGAAGTCTTATCGAACAAATATTCTATTATTAGCAAATCCAAAGCAACGACGGGTATCAATCCTAAACACCGGGACGGGTAAATGTCAAAATATTGTCCAATGTAAAGCCTGCTAAAAAGTACCATCACCATTCTGCCTCAAATGAATTCCCGGGCGAAGCCGGGTATCTGAGCTAGTATATATATATATATATATATATATATATATATATATATATATATATATATTTGTCTGTTAACACTCTAGAGGTCGCAATTTTTGTTTAATCGTCACCAAACTCGGTATTTAATCGTTTTATGTAAAAAGGAAGATCAAGTTCGTTAACGGCTGAAATCGGACAAGTGGGAGGGGGGGGGGTTAGAGGGGGAGATTTTCAAAAATTCGAAATATCTCCGTTATTATGCATCGGATCGAAAAATTGTATAGAATCAATCTTATTGCAAATAAAATGTACTATAAATATTGTCTATCTTGAATATTAACCGAGATATTTGCATTTTATTAAATCGGAGCACCTAACGGACGAGTTACTTTCCCGCCAAAAGCTAGTTCGGCCGTTTCCTTCACTGGCTCGGCTCTCATGAAATTTCTCTATTGTAAATCTTCACGTGGGGAATCTGCTTAGTTTAGCTGCCCCTGCGTGACGGACTTTTTTTATCTCAAACTCTCCACATGAATCCACATAATTCGCCGATTTTAAGAAGTTTTAAAAACCATTACTACAGTCTTTTCTAGTGACCCATTGAATTGGGCATCTTAAACAATCAGTTAGCATATTCTCTACTTCGTGAACAATTTCGACCGTGCGCTGAGCTATGGAGTCCCACGTTTGCTTCCCCCTCAGGACTTATCACATTTGACCTATTAATTCCCATTTCCGAGGAGGTAAGTCTTATGATTTTTTTCTGACCACGTTGTGTTTGTAAATTAATACTGTTAATTTTTGGTCAGATTTCGTTAAAAGGCAAGCGGAAATATATAACTATAACTTCATACTTATAAACTAAACACAAAGCACTTTAATAGCTTTTGTACCTGCATTGGAATGTAGCTATAAACATCTAAGCAGATTTTATGCTTGGAAGCATTAAGTATTAATGCAAGTTGCTACTGGTTTAAATCATCACACTCTTACCCCGACTATAGAACTGCTCGGGTCTTTAAGCTTGGGGAGCTTCATTAGCATTTCCACAAGAATGAATACACAGTTAGTTGGGAGAGGAATTTAGACTTAATCTCGCTCCGCTGTTTAGGCTTTTAACGGCAAAATTATTAATTCAATATGGACAATACACGACGCTCCTTGGAATCAGTGGTTCTCCGTTTATAAAAATGCATATATAACAATATATCTCTAATTTCCCTATTAAACTAATAATATTGCTTTTCGCTCTTTATCCTTGGGAAAAAAATTATAAATAAATCTGAGCTCTCAGCTGTTTCTGGTACCTTTTTTTTTATTTTTATATGTAGTAACTAGCTAAGGTGCCCGGCCTCGCCCAGGAAATACTTTGAGGCTGAATAACGATGGTTTTTTTTTTTTTTGGGGGGGGGGGGGCTTTACTTTGTACAATATTTTTACATTTTCCCGTCTCAATGCTTAGGATTTACACCACACAAGTCCGGCATGTTGGGCATATGTTAATAATAAAAGTATTTGTCATTTACTTAATTCTAGAAAATACATAATATTTTTATATTATCCTTTTACTGGGCATGTATATTTTTTTATATATAACATAATCATAGATTATCGTATTAACCATATTATTCATATGGCTAATACGATGTTCTATTAAAATAATAACTAGATAGATTAGATAGATAGATAGATAGATAGATAGATATTTTATTGGCTTCTGTTTACAACATGTTGCCAAGAGTCTGGCCAATTAGTGTTAGTATGGTTATTAATATATTATACTTCTTAAAGTATGTGTAAATAAAATAATAATAATTCCTAGAATTACAACTGAACACCATATACATTGGCACGTAATACAATATTAATATTAATCTAAATAATTATAATACTGAATTCAATAGGTTATAATTTAATTTAAATGTAGATTAATTCATTCTTTTTTAATGTCTAAATAAAAATCAGTTTTCTAGCATATCAGATTAACATGACTATTATCTAAGATAAGTATAACTCTATATAATAAGTATAACTGTATATAATAAATAAATTGCCGATTATTATTGAATAAGCACCCCCATAAAAAAATAATACAATTCTTTCTTCTATATTGCTAACTTTCACAAACTTTTGATAAGAAACAAAAAATATCATTTACTTTACTTTCATTGTTGTAATCCAGAATGTTTACCAATGATAGGTATTCTCTTTGAGGCACTATATATTTGTCAAGGAATTTTACCCTGTGTGATGTAAAAGCGGGGCAATACAGCAGTAAATGATTCAAATGTAGGTAAATATATTTTTGGCACCATTTACATACCTCTCCCGTTTTTATAATTTGAGTCATGTTTCTATAGGATAATTTTAAATACTCGCTAGAGGAAATCCTTATTTGACTGATAAGTTTGATTTTATTTATGTTTGTGTGGAACGTTAAATAATTTTCAGGGAGAGAATGGTTAAAACTACAAATATATATTCGGCTGTAACACGGCGGTGGTCAGGCATTGAGAGCAGTTTAACACAGAAATTAATAATTTTCTTAAATATAACTACATTTAAGTGCGCTCGCCCCGTTTCCAAACGGACTATGTAATTCGGGGTACTTCTTGGCCAAGAATACAAATACTTCCAGAACCTCAGCTGTACCGATTCCACAAGGTCCAGGTAATTTGGAGCCCAAATCTCTGCTCCATAAAGAAGAGTAGATGACACCATTGAATCAAATAGGGCTATTCTTGCTTCCCAGGAATCACTCTTTCCTCTTCCCAGTATTTCCCTAACCTTTGCACTTGCCGCATTTGATCTCTGGCTGAAATGTTCTGCAGCTTTGGAAAATCTTCCCGATGAGGAAAAAGGCACTCCAAGGTATGTGTGGGTTTTAATGTACTCCAATTCTTTATCCTGCCAGAACAGAGGTTTCAGTTTTTTAGTTCGCGGGGATTTGTGGAATACAAGTGTTTTGGATTTGTCCGGATTCAACATGAGTGAGTTATGGTTACAATATGTTTCTAATATTTTAAGTTTTTTATGAGCTTCATGCCATGAAGTACTTAGAAGTATAATGTCATCTGCAAATAAGAGCATTATGATTTCATTTGCGCTGTCTAATGGGATTCCTGTCGCACCACTATTATAAAAAACGAAATTATGTCGCATAGAAAACAAATGAAAAGGGTTGGACTGAGACTTTCCCCTTGCAATAATCCATAACTTATAGGTATTTCATCTGAGAGTTCGGAACCAATTTTAATAAACATGGAAGCCTTGTCATAAAGTGCTTTTAGAATTCGTATTATTTTCCCACTGAGCCCAAGAGTAAACAATTTTTGCCAGAGTAGCTCCTGGTTTATAGAGTCGAATGCTTTCTTGAAATCGACAAATGTTGCATATATGTAGGTTCCCTTCCCTTGAAAATGCATACCAACTAATGCAGTCAGTGAGAAGACATGCTGAATGCAACCTCTTCCTTCCCTAAAACCTGCCTGTTCTTCAGGGATCAACTGCTCGCTCTCGGCCCAATCAAGAATTCTGCGAGCTAGTATAACTGTAAACAACTTTGCTATATTATTTATTAAAGAGATTCCTCGGTAGTTGTCGACATCTTTCTTATCTCCCGTTTTGTGCATTTAATCGCAGTTTGGATTTTGACCAAGCCTCTGGTGGATTTTCCGAGTCAACTATGGTATTGAACAGATTCAATATATAATGTTCCCATTCTGGGGTTAGATTCTTGAAAACCTCATATATCATGTTATCAAACCCAGGGGATTTCTTGTTAAATAGATAGATTAAAATAATTAATTAATTAAATGGCTTAAACATCTCACTGAAACATAACAAAAATGTGTAAAAGTGCATATAACAAAAGCTACTTTAAATAAAAAAACAAGCAACTTTTGTTATATGCACGTTGGCCCAAAAATGAATAGGTTACGAAATATCGCGATTTTATATTTCAGACCTCCCTTATAACTCCCACTCCTGTTCGTACCTCGTAATGTAGCTTATAATCAGGGAGGTCTTAATACCAAATCACATATGGAGTTTCGTATAGTTAGGTTGAGTCTATTGCGCCATATAAAATTGTCGTTTTTAGCGTATAACTCATTTATACTTCGGTTTACGAAAAAGTGTATATAACAAAAGTTACTCTAGTACTAAGTAACAAGATAAACAACTTTTTTTATGTAAAAATTTGCCGAAAAACCAATAGGAAACGAAATATAGCTATTTTTAATTGCAGGCTTCCCCTATAACCCCCACTCCCGTTTGTCTCGGAGAATATTACTATAGCATAAAACCTAAGCTAGGTTAGTGGTAATATACATGCCAAGTTTCATAAAATTCGGTAAAGCCGTTTACGATTCTATAAAGGACATACAAACAAACATTCATTTTTTATATATATATATATATATATATATATATAGACAATGATTTTATGTGTGAGTGACGATCTTGATTCTTGTCAATAAAGCCAATAGTCGTTAACTATGGAATTCTTAACTTATTTTATCCATTTTCCTGTTGCTTAGCCTTCAACTAAGAAATGCTATAAGTATTGAGATGGATGTAAGTTAATTTTCTTTATTTCAATTTATATCAACTTCCACTGCTTGTTATTGAGGCACATCCGGAGGGATTATTAACGGGTCATCTCCCTTTTCATGCACTCACCATCGTCACTAAATACATTTTTATTACCCTTGACTCTAGGTTTTCCAACTTTGTCAAATTATAAAATAACTAGCTAGGGTACCAGGCTTCGCTCGGGAATTCATTTGAGATTTAATGATGATGGTATTTTAGCAGATTTCCCTTGAGGGAAATCTGCTATTGAGGTTGTACTCATGACGGAATTTTCGAAATTTTTCTTCAAATGTCCATCGATCCTACCTAGTAGATGACGAAAGTGAAGTCCGTTCAAAACTGTATATATATATATATATATATATATATATATATATATATATATATATATATATATATACAGGGTGTCCCCAAACCAAACGGCCAAACTTCAGGGATCGATAGAGGATCGAAAAACTAAGAAAAAAAGTCCTCCGGCATATGCCTCGTTTTCGCTTCGTTTTTGAGAAAATCACAAAAAACTGAAAATAGTTGTGCAAAAAGTATATTTTTTTTAATAATGTATTTAAATTACAAAAAACTATTGGCTTTTTGAGTAAGCTTAATTTTTTAATTTACGAGGAGTAAATTTAGAAAACATGAATATTCTCACGCTTTCCTTATCAATAAAACGTCTAGGTTGAGTGTTTGAACTTAAAAAGAAAGGATTAAAATGTTTACTATCATTTAAATCCTTTTTGGGGGGAATCCAGCCTCGCATTCTCACATTAGTGGGGTTGCTAGTACTGTTCAGTGAAGTCAACAAATATGGCTAGATTTACCAAGGCTGAATACGCGGACATAGTCTACCTCTACGGATTCTGCGATGGCAATGCACGTCAGGCAGTTCGGGAATATCGCAGACGGTTTCCTGACCGAGAAACCCCACACAGAGGTGTTTTTACCAGCACTTTCAGAAGGCTTCGAGAGACTGGGTCCTTCTCATGTAATCGTCGTGGAAACCGTATGCAGGCTCCGATGGAAGCCGACCTGAGGCGGAGGGAGAGGATACTGAGGCACTTCAATACCAACCCTGGCACAAGCGTCCGGAGAGCTGCTACAGTTCTAAGCATACCAAAGACAAACATTTGGCGCACATTAAGGGCTGACCGCAGGCATGCTTACCATGTACAAAATTTAATACCCGCTGATTAAATTTTTGTAATTGGTACAAAGAACAATTGCAAAACGATGTAAACTTAAGTTCGAAAGTAATCTGGACGGACGAAGCGACTTTTACACGTGCGGGCATATTCAATCAAAGAAACTACCACCTTTGGGCACATGAAAATCCCCGCGCTGTTAGAGAATTTCACTACCAGCATGAGTTTTCTGTAAACGTGTGGGTCGGTCTTTGTTATAATCGCATAATAGGTCCCGTATTTTTACCTGCTCGACTTCACGCTGAAAGTTATCATCTATTCCTGGAGAATGACTTACGGGCACTTTTGGAAGATATCCCTTTGGAAACAAGGCTTGAGAGCTGGTTTCAACTCGATGGTTGTCCTGCACATTACGGAAGGGCCGTATGAGACTGGTTGGACATCAACTACCCAGGTCGCTGGATACGACAAGGTGGGCCGGTGCCTTGGCCTCCCCGGTCTCCGGACCTCACGCCACTAGATTTTTTCGTGTGGGGATACGTGAAAGAAAATGTCTACCGAGAGCCCGTCCGCACAAGGGATGACCTCATCGAGCGCATCAGAATGGTTTGCAACCAGCTCACCGCAGAACAATGTTTAGATGCTGTGCGATCTGTGAGTACGCGATGTGATGCGTGTATTGCAGCGAGAGGCCAGCACTTCGAACAACATTTACGTTGACGCTTTATAAATTAACGATGTAATTTTAGAGAAGGTAAAACCTTCAAAATTTTCAGGTTTTTTTTTTTCTCACTAAGATAGACCCATATAAAAACTGAAACATTTATGTTTTCCAAGTAAGAATATTTAATTATTTTATTAATTTTCTAAATTTTTAATCTTTTTTTATGTTTTAATCTTCAGTTATTGTTCATAATGTTATCTACTTTAAATAGGTAATTTTTTTTATACTATGAATATTTGAATAAAAAAGTATTTATTATTTTTTCTTAATAAAAAATAATTTTTTTTTCAATTACCTTTCTGTTAGTATAAGATTAGAATACAATAATTGTATTGGAATAACATTTATTGCTAAAATTCATTCAAGGAATAAAATCCGCTCTTCCATTGGCATAACTAGATTTTGCACAACTATTTTTAGTTTTTTGTGATTTTCTCGAAAACAAAGCGAAAACGAGGCATATGCCAGAGGACTTTTTGTTTTAGTTTTTCGATCCACTATCGATCCCTAAAGTTTGGCCGTTTGGTTTGGGGACACCCTGTATATATATATATATATATATATATATATATATATATATATATATATATATATTTGTCTGTTACCACTCTAGCGGTCACAATTTTTGTTTGATCGGTACCAAACTCGATATTTAGTCGTTTTATGTAAAAAGAAACATCAAATTCGTTAACGGCTGAAATCGGACCAGTGGGAGGGGGGGTTTAGAGGGGAGGATTTTCGAAAATTCGAAATATCTCCGTTACTATACGTCGGATCGAAAAACTGTACAGAATCAATCTTATTGCAAATTGAATTTACTATAAATATTGTTACATACATTTATTCTCTAACTTAAATATTAACCGAAATATTTGCATTTTTTTTAAATATGAGCGGCTTCAGGGTGACATTCCCGCCAAAAGCTAGTTCGGCCGTTTCCTTAACTCCTGGACTCTCGTGAAATTTCCCTATTGTAAAACTTCACGTGGGAAATCTGCTTAGTTTACGCAGCCCCTGCGTGACGGACTTTTTTTGTTTTGGCAAGCCTTTAATTTCCACAATATTTTAATATTTCCCGATGTATACCCGTCGTTGCTTTGGATTTGTTAATAATAAAATTATTCGTTATGTATGACTTCACTGTCCACAATATTTTTATATTTCCCGTCTTCTGTGCATGTAGTTTTTTTTTAAATATATAATTCATAATCATATAAAGTATTCTGCCCGCCAAACTATGTTTGAATTAAACTTCCTTTCCCTTGATACGGTACAAAGACCAACAGTGACTGAAAACAGAACAGAAAATGTAATATCGCGAATTTTTATTTCAGGCTTCTATTATAACCCCCCCCCTTCCCGTTTCAACCTAAAAAATTTAATATAGCTTATAATCGTTAAAGAATTAATGCTAATTCACATGCCGAGTTTTATTAAGTTCCGTTCAATCGTTAGTGCCAAATACACTTGTCGGCTACCCTTTTAGTTTTCAGTGTACATTTCGTTCATACTTCCGTATGAGGCAAAAGTGTATATAACAAAAGTTGCTCTAAATAACGAAATAACCAACTTTTGTAATCTGCACATTTGAAGAAAATCCAATAGGAAGCAAAATATCGCTATTTTTAATTTCAGGCCTCCCTTATAACTCCTGTTCGTCTCAGAGAATATTAATATAGCCTAAAGTCTAAGTTGGGCTAGTAGTAATATACATACCGACTTTCATAAAATTCGGTGCAGCCATTTATGCGTGAAAAGGTAACAAACAGACAAATAAACAAACAAACAGACACCAAAGAAACAAAATTTAGTTATGGTGTTAATGACATGTGAAACGAAAAGTTATCGTGAAAATTCGCGAAAAAAATCAATGTACAGGCAGAGCTTACAATTTTATATATATACTGAGAGAGAGAGAGAGAGAGGGAGAGAGAGAGAGGGAGAGAGAGAGAGGGAGAGAGAGAGAGAGAGAGAGAGAGAAAGAGAGAGAGAGAGAGAGAGAGAGAGAGAGAGAGAGAGAGAGAGAGAGAGAGAGAGATTTACAATATATCAATCAAAGTTTATGTCTGGCATTCGATTATTCAAGATACCCCACAGAACTTTAGGCATAAGTCCTTAGTATTTGTAGTTCTGCTGCAGACATAGTTTGAGGTCTCATATAAATTTTAATTGTTGAGTGTAGGGAATGGAGTCATTGCGGTAAATATTGATATTGGACATCAAACGAATGAACCGTATGCCTACAGGGAGATGAAAACTGATGTATTTCTGCTATTGGCGTTGTACGTCTCTTCCTGAGGCGAGACGCAATGAATGGGGTTTGACGTGAGCAATAAAAAAGAAGCCCTCAGCCAGAAGGGTTAACTCTTCAATATTGGAGCCTTTTCCGGCCACATTTTAGACCGTACGGAGGTGAGAGAGAAAGAGGAGAAAGGTGAATGATTGAGAGAAAGAGAGGCAAGATGAATGATTGAAGAGAGAGAGCGTGGGAGACATCCCCTAAAGCGTTAGCTCTTGACACTTATTTCCGCGATTGGCCCAGCCACTGGGTGTTTCGTTTTTTGCCTCGCCGTATAACTCGATTTTTCGCTCGTCTCAAAGGGCGTTTGATTGAAAAAGAAGTGTTATCAGAAATGACGTGGATGGGGGAAACAGCCCTAAAATTCGTTCCCGACTTCCATCTCTAAGAATGCCCATATGAGATTGATAAAATGAAAATCAGGCTAAGCCAGCATCCTTTGTCTTATTCTATTTGCTAACACTAATTCTTCATTGGAACTACTTTACCTATAGATGGATATATTGCTTGACGCTAAACTAACAGCATAATCTTACCCATGATCTACACAGTCTACACGATTACAACATAATTATGATGTGGCTACCGGGACATACAGACATAAAACAAAGTACTGACATCGACAGACAAGCTAAATTAGCAGCAAGCAGCTAGGAAAAGAACTGTGGACATCGACAGGCTGACTGCACAAGACATGAAACGGGTAATTAAAACAGATGTACTCAATGACTGGACAACCGACTGGCTACAAACTGACAACAAACTCCGAGAAATACTAGACAACCCAAAAAAAGGAAAATTTCTGGAAAATCTAACCAGACGAGATGAAGTGGTGTTGACTAGGCTTAGAATCGGACATTCACTACTTACACATTCATACCTCATAAACCGTAAAGACCGACCTACATGGACTCACTGTAACACTGTACTGGCCATCAAACATCTCCTGACTGACTGCAGACTACGTGAACATTTGAACTTACCCAACGACTTGAACGAACTATTAACAGAAAGTAGCCCACATATTAATACACTATTA
This sequence comes from Riptortus pedestris, assembly GCA_019009955.1. Classification (NCBI taxonomy): domain Eukaryota; kingdom Metazoa; phylum Arthropoda; class Insecta; order Hemiptera; family Alydidae; genus Riptortus; species Riptortus pedestris. The sequence goes on from CM032231.1 coordinate 39,304,107, forward strand.
AACCACTTGAAGACAACTGACATTTATAACAAACTTTACCTCACCTACTCCACTCATTTCTCTCCGTGTTATATCTCTGTATAATACATTTTTAAACTAGTGTCTTAGGCTTCCATCACTCTCATGCCAGGATTTATCTCAAAGTTTATTGTTTCATATAGCATTATTTTAACATTTCCTTAATTTTATTTCCATGTACTTTATACTATGTCTTAATAATTCTGAAAACATTTTATCTACATTTTAATTTAGAGAATTCAAATAAATGGTACTGAGCGACATCGCCTAGTTGCGGAGCTCTTCAAATAAATAAATAAATAATTATTTAAACTTAATATCTTTTTCAAAAATTAAGTTAATATCCAATCTAATAAATACACATTGGTCACAACTTGCTAGTAGGCACTCAGCCATCACTTATTTCTAATACGCATACGCACTTATTTCTCTTATTCTAATTACGCATCAGAAAAAAAATGTCTCATGATTAATTTTGTTATAAAGGTAGTATTATACGAATTTTGCTTTATATATTTTTTCATGACTTTGAATTGCAGTATATTCATGTTTTGACAGTAAACAACCACTTCTAATAACGCCATTTTTCACCTGATGATATATCACCAAACAAATGATTTTGCTAAGAAAGCAAGGTAAACAAAAAAATGACATTGCTTCATTAAGGCCAATAAGCCTAATAAACACAGGAGGAAAAATATTAGAGAAAATTATAAATAACCGCCTATCGCATTATTTATACTCCAACAGTTTAATGAGCGAGCATCAATTTGGATTTACTCACCAAAAAGGTCCTATAGAAGCTATAAATAATACAGTAAATTTTATAAAAGCATCTCAAGAAAAATTCCATAATTCATTATTAGTTTCGCCCTGTATCTTTAATATTAACCGAGATATTTGCATTTGTATTGTGAGTGCGGTCGGCTATGTTCGGGAGTTTCCCCCGAGCGCTAGTGCGGCCGTTTCACTAACTATTCGTCCTCGTGAGAATAGGTTACTACTACTGTTATTATTAGGCAGATTTCTCTATTGTAAAACTTCACGTGGGAAATCTGCTTAGTTTACGCAGCCCCTGCGTGACGGACTTTTATTAGTAACATCAATGGATTTCAAATAGCTGGAACTTGATACAAATAAAGTTTTGAAGAAAATTAATGGTTGGGCCTTAAATAATAAACTAACATTTAATCTAGGGAAATGTAAATATATAATTTTCTCCAGAAAAATAAATAGAAATATTCCTGAATTAAACATTATTATTGACAATTATAAAATAAATTCTGTCCAAGCATTAAAATATTTAGGAATAATAATTGATAATAAATTTAGGTGGAATCACCATATAGAATATTTACAAAATAAATTATTAAAATTAATTAATACATTATCAATTGCAGCTAAATCAACATGGAGCATTAAGTGTAATTTACAAAGGAGCTATTTTACCGGCATTAACCTATGCAATACCAATATGGAAAACGGGCTTAAATAAGAAATATAATGTTAAAAAGCTCGAAAGGGTTCAAAGGCTCATTGGAATTAAAATAATAAAAAGATATCGCACTATTTCATTTGAAGCTACATGTGTCTTGTCCAATTTGGTCCCTATTACTATAATAGCGGAAGAATATACAGACAGATATAAAATACTAAAACTACACCAAACTACTAATAAAATAACAGCAGACGTAGTAGAAGTAGAATACCCGGTGCCTTACGAGAATTGGACACATCCTGGATTAACACCCGACATTGTTATTATTACTGAAAATACAAATCACTCATACTAGTATACAATTTACACAGACGGTAGCAAAGATGGACAGGACACAGGCGCTGCCTTTATCATTTTTGTAGGAAATAAAACTGATGATGTTATAAAATGTAAACAATTTAAATTAGGCCACCATTGTAATAATAACCAGGCAGAAATTATTGCCGTCTTACAAGCTCTAAAATATGTAAATGAAATGGACTTGCCACCAAACACTTACATTCTACTACACACAGACAGTCAAATACTTCTACACAAACTAGACAACATGACAAACCACGACGAACATATAGAACAAATGCGCCATACTATAACACAATTAAAAAACAGACTGACTTTCATTCACTTCAAATGGGTCAAGGCACAAGCAGGAATTATGGGCAATGAAATAGTCGGTATCCACGCCAAAAGTTCCTCTAAAAGTAGTGAAGAGGTAATTTACAATAAAATTACTTCGACTGTGTTAAAATCTTTACTAAGAGAAAAAAGTATGAATTTGTGGCAACAGAGATGGAATCATACAGATAAAGGATCACATCTAAAATTATATATACCAGTTTTAAAAACCAATATCCCACTATCCCAACATACATTTTATCTAACACAAATACTAACTGGACACGGAAATACAAACTCTTACTTATACATATTCAAACTTACTGACTCAAATACTTGTAAATGCGACAGTTACACTGAACAGACATTCACCCACCTGATTTATGAATGTAGACTGACTCAAAACATACGAAGACAGTTAAAGACTTTTATTCCCGGATGGCCGATATTTTATTTTCAAAACACATACATTTATTAAAAGAAATATCCTGCAATATCCTTAAGCTGAGAGAGGAAAAAATAATATAAAATTAATATTATGTAATTTTATTGGTTATTTAATTGTACTATTTAATTTTTGTTTGTTTATTTTATCAAGTTTAATTTTATAATCTTATTTACATTTAATATGTATATATATATATATATATTATTATATAAAAAATGTTAGAATTTTGACAAAATGCACATATAATGCAAATATGCATGGGATGTGCAGAAAATAAAATCCCTCCACATAGGGTTACTATGTAGAGGAAATACGAAAAAAAAAACACCTCATGTCCAGAACAATGTTTCATCGTATAACATGTAAATATAAATAGTATACTAATAGAAGCATAATATGAATCTACTTAGCCTTACAAATGCATAAGAACTCTGAAAATTATAATTAAAGCCTTCAAAAGTTTTAAGAGTATCGAATTTAGAATATCGTCAGTAGGACGGCCTTCCTCAGGGCAGAAGACAAAGACTCGGTCATTCAACTCCACAAGATATACAGGAACCAAGATGAACTACTAAGTTAACTGAAAATTCTTCGATGAGGTCCTATAGAAATATAGTTACATCGTTAATGTGACACATTTCCACAGAGCGAGAGATGGTCACTGCACAAAGCCGAAACAATCATCCGGACACATGAACACACTCAGGTAGCGACAATATGCCAAGCTGCCTCGAGTAATGCATGTGTTAGAATGAATAGTTGAAGGGCCACCGACAGAGAGCGGTTATCAAGTACCTGAATCATGAAACCGGCAGGAGGTTTAAACTAATATACCCACCAAAGTCGTTTGTGTTCAAATTACACTAGGCGCAACAAGGAATCCATTTCATAGCCCGTTCAAAACGTTTACCTACCTATAGCTACAAAAAAATATTTGAAGTAGTAAAAATAACTAATATATATATATATATATATATATATATATATATATATATATATATATGAGATACGAGTTATCATTTTTAGCAGATTTCCCTTAATGGAAATCAGCTATTGAGGTTGTACTCATGACGGAATTTTCAACATTTTTCTTCAAATGTCCATCGATCCTACTTAGTAGATGACGAAAATGATTTTATTAGAATTTATGTAGTAAATGGATAAGTTAATACTTTCAAATCATATAGAAGTTTCGATGTACATGTATATATTACTCAAGATAAGATAGAGAAAAAATGTTGGTTATTATTATTTAGTATTTATTTATTTAAATTACAATGTTTACCAAATTTATAATAAAGAAGAAAATAACTGTTTAGTTTCTTTACATCCGAGTGGAGAATATTGTATTAAAAAATATATAAGGGGTTTAGAAGAACTTCCTATAGAATATCCTAAAGGAATTAAAATATTTTAAAGAAAATAATATAACTATTCCAGAATTCGAAGTTGTTAAAACCTCAATTCTTAAACAATAAATAATAATCCTTCTTATGATTGTTCGGAGTTGTTTTTATTTTATCGAGGCAAAGTAATTTAAAGCTAATTTTCTATCCTGTATTTCCTTCTGCCCTCTTTTTCTAACCAATAATTAGATATATAACAAACTTTTATATTTTCGAATTTAAATGCATATTTTTCATTACCTCTATGATCTATATTTGATAAACTAGAAATAATTAATTCTGTTACTACTTCTAAACTTACTAATCTTCCACACTTTAGAATTTTTAATTTTCCTATTGTATTATCCCCCCTTTTTTATTATTTGTTCTTTTCAAGCTTATAAGTTATTTTCTTTTTAGTTTTTCAGTCATTTAAGTGAATATATTCTTTATATTAGAATTACAATGTCCATTATAATTTTTAGTTCCACTTGCTTTAATTTCCATAAGCGGCTTTTCTGCTGGCAAAAAATATTATTTCTAAGCTAGAAATAGATAAAAAACAAATTTCTCTTTTTTTAAATCTTCTCTGCTCTGTCTTTAATTATATCTATTAATTATTTTTAAGTACTCCTTTAATATAATAAACAAATTTAATTCTATCTTTTGGGAAACACCTAAAGCGTTGGCCTTAATCTCACATAGTAAGCCTAGAGTGACGAGTTCGATTCCCGCCTAGGCTACAGGAATTTATTTATGGACGAACTCATTAGATAAAATTCTTAATCCCACTCTGGCAAGAGAGACAGCTCATTCCAGGTCCTCCTTGGATAACGGGGGTTGTAGGTCAAGTTGTTCACTCACGACGTAAAAATTCTGATCAGGAATTCCTCGAGGTTCGCTCGGGGTCATCTTAAGATCTAAGAGATATACCCGTATATTTCTAACTGGAAAAAAAGAAAATAAAGAGTAGATGAGTGTGACCTTTTATTGGTCAAGGGCCTCCACCAGCCACCCTAAACCCAAACCCTAAACAAAAATATATTTGCATTAAGTAAAAAACAAAAGAGTTCGTGTTACTGAATACTGGAAACAAAAATTACAAATAACTGAGTTAATAATCGGGGAGGAATAAGTATAGAATAACCACTTAATCGAATAAAGTGGTCAAGAAGATTGATTTTAAGTATTTTAATAGGACGCTTAATAACAAGTATATTTCCTCCCCACCCCTCGTGATTATAATCCCCTACCTTTGGAGAACGCTGATTGTTTAGAATGAAAAAAATGTCAGATTTATTTATTTCTAAGACCTCATTAGGGTAAGGATCAATTTTCAATTTACGTTTTCTAACTATCTTCAGTATTAAATTACTTATTTCTCTTTTAATTTAAAGCTTTCAGTTTATTGTAAAATATTCAACTGCTAGTACAATTTGTATTGTCAATGGAATCAGTGGTTTTGTTAGGCCACAGAAGATTGGGGCAGATTGTCTGTAAAAAAAGAACTTTTTTAAGAGTGGCGGTCTGCGATATTTCATATATACTTATATACAGGGGAAATGACGGCACTCAGTGAACTCCAGTTTTGGCAGATTTCCCTTAAGGAAAATCAGCTATTGAAATTCCCATGAAATTGTTGAACAATTTCCTCAAATGTCCATCGATCCTACCAAGTAGATGACGAAAGTCAGGTCCGTACAAAAGTTATATATACGTACTGGGTGGGGCAAGACCTATGCCCGTGTTTTAATAGTCAATTGCGTCCCAGTAGGGCGAGTTATCATTGTGGCCGCTACGCTCTACCTTTTTCATGTGCACCATGGTTTAGACCAGAGAGCATCGTGCCACCACAGCCGTTCTGTCACGCAGACGTAGCGAGCCATGCGCTTGCGTTTAAACATTTTACGTAACGTTTCAATCACTGATGGAAAGACAGTCAGCTGTGTGTGGAGTGGCCTGCACGCATATTGTGCATGTGTGGCATTTTCCTGTGGGAGGTATCTCAAGGGAAAAGTTTTCAAGCACCGCCCTCATACCATACAAAAACTCAAGTTCCGAATCACAGACGAGGTGAGTTTGCCAGAAGCTTCAGAAATAGACTCCAAAATTCTATCACAGCTGAAGACCACCTTCTTTCAGAAACCGCTTGCAAATCGACATGGGGAAAACCTTTTGAACCATATACATATATCAATCGCCAGGCGGCACACCGAGAAGAGCAGACTTTGTAGCCATCCAGAAAAATGAAAAGAAGGACTTAATTCTGGATCGAACAGTCCGCTTTGATATAAACAAGAATCAACCAGAAAAGGTGGACCAAGAAAAGAAAGCAATAGAGCATTTTCCATCTATTTCTCAGAAAAATACAAAATCCAAGACTGGTTAAGAAGCTATTGTTCGGCTCAAGGGGAGATCTCTATAGAAAAACAGAGCGGACATTAATCGAATATGGGCTGGCAAAAGATGATGCGAATGACTTGTCAACACTGATACTATAATCTTGGATAAGAGTTATTAATCAAATAAAAAATAAAGATGAAATATAAGCTGCACTCTCCGTACCTGAGATACATCCCAAATTCGCGTTTTAATATATAAGCTCAGAATTTTCATATAACATATGAATAAAATGAAAAAAACAACAACAAGAAACTGGCAGATTAGGAGGCTGATCATGTACCCTCAGAAAGTAGGAAGCTTATTTTGTTTTTGTTTTTTAGTTCAAAAAGGTTTTTCCACGTAGTTTTGGAAAATATTTCTGCAAGATGGATATATTATATTTTCCTTAACAATGAGGTCTTTTTTCAGTATTCAGTGGTGAGATGATATTACTAGTGTGTCATTCCAGTTCATATTTGCTTAGTTTTACGCAGCCCCGGCGGACGTTTTAGAAGTCAGCATTGATTAGATATTCTCTGCTTGAATAAATTAAACAGTACCCACTTTTCTTCCTACTGTCATTTGTAATAGATGTAGCCAAAAGTCCGTTTGAGCTGCATTTTTGAATACCAATGGCTTGGGTAGACAACCAGTTGAATGCATGTACTGTTGGTTAAGTAATTCGCAACGTGGCTAATACTAGAAAGCCTTGGAAAGTATCATGTAAATGCGTTGCTTAGGGATTACTAAGAAACACTAGACCTTAATAGCTAAAAGGGATACTCAAACCCAACACTGGGATGAAGCAACAATATCCTATTTCTAAGGGAGAGTACTTCCTCTATTCCTGGAAAGGAAAAGGCTGATATCGATTTTTTCCCTCCTGCCTCCATGGATCTAAAGCCGGAAAGATGCGAATTCAACTCTAGGCCCACATCTTTACCCAGAAGGTAGCACCCCAAAATCGAATTTGAGATAACAGTATATGTTTAACATTCAATTCAATGGTGGAATATGATTAATTTACGATTCACATGCTTGACAGATTTATTTTTAGTGCTCTGAGTTTTTGATGGACAATGATGAATAAAGAAATAACATCTAAAAGTGTATAACAATTTGTTGTTACATTTATTTCATTGTTTGTTTCCATAGTAGAGCGTAAAGTTAACTTCAGCTAGGTCCAAGGCAAACTTTAATCCTGGGCCGAAGCAGGGATGGTAAACTTCTAATTCAGGAATGGTGTCACGGGGGTCTCACAGGTTAATGAACATCGATCTATAGGAGTCTGTGAGCTACCCCCACCCCTTGCTATATCCATGGAGGTTTCATTTGCAAAGTGCCGCAGCTGGGCCTGTTAATACTCTCTGACTCGTAACATTGACCGAGAAAACCACTTAGACACTAATGAACCAGATTTGATCAGCGAGCCGGCATTGGCCAACGGAGAGAGACAACTTCGATAAAACTCGCTCATATCTGTTGGAATCGTTGCTGCCCAACAACTTTATAATTCCATATCATGCCTGCCACCTGCCCTGTTTATTACCTCACTGTAATGAAAACCACTTCGTCATTTGTCAACAAAATCAAACCTAGGCACTATGTGAATGTACTTCGCGCATTGATTTGAATTCTCCCACAATTTCACCACCCCCCCCCATATAAAATAACTGTCTTTAAAAAATTCATTTGTGGCTGGATTGTAAAGTTGTTTGAAATAATATTTAGTAAAATACTAACTTTCCACAATTAATCTTCCTTTTCCACTAGACATTCACTACTATTTACTGTATATTATGACTTGTCGGTCATCAATAGTTGGAAAAAAGAAACAAATACTGTATACCTACCGACAATTGCTATTGCCTTATTCAAGGCCTAAATACAAAAAAATAAAATAAACACATAAACAGCCAAATGGATCTAGTAGCTTAAAAAAATCTGGCCACGATATGGTATTTAATTAGGTAAGTAATTAGGTATGAAAGTTACCGTCTTGAAAATTAGGAACCACAGTCAAATGTGTAAGCTTAATGAAGTTAAAAACTTAAATTCAAAAGGTAAAATAATACTTAAACTAAGGAGATACAAAGTGGACTGGGCCTCAGAATGGCAAAGATACGTTGGTCAGCAAGTGACAAGTATATACATATTAAAGTATATGAAAGTATTCAAATATAAATATATTAAAAACTTTGCAATTTAATATGTGTTATTTTCATGTGAATAAAGGACATTTAAAAATGGCAATTTCATTTCTTTTTTGAAAACTTGAAGAAATAACAGTGTAATAAACTATTTGAATATTTGAATAAACATAGCAAAATGTATTAATAAACAAAGTGCATGAATGGTAATAAAAGACACCGAAAGGACATTATTTTGAGGAAGTAAAGACCTTTTTTAGTACTTCCAGATATTCAGGTAGTTGAGGCAAATATTGTTATCTTCCGCCAAATGTAAATGTGGATACTGGATACCTTGCTTATAAATTATAAGCTCTAACTATATTCGCCTGAATGAGTTTTACTGAGGAGTCCTGGTAAAACCTAACAGGTTGTTTCCTAATTATATCTTAAGAAAGTGCGAATTGATCCTCTTCATGACAAGGTTTGGAGTCCTATGCCCCACCTGGGTCTAATGAAGTCTAACAAATAATCTCAGAAAACCAATTAGTTTCAGACCTTGAGACAGGTTACTATTCTACTGCTATGAAATACCAGAACCAAATCCAGAACACAAGGTAAGTCTACTTGAATACTTTAACTCTAGAAGTCTTATTTTACACTAAATATCTCCTTTTCACCAAAATAGCACAACCAGACTCCAAATACTTACAAAGGCAAATGACACCTAGACCTCCGTCACCGGCTGTGACCATTCCAGAATTCTCATTTTTGTTTTTTTTATTTACAATTGCTCACAGGTTTAATCCCATGCAATTCACCGCATTCAGAACGAGGTTTCTCCAGTTGTGTGTCCAAGCCTCCACAATTCCTTCGCTAAGGTCATCATACCGACTCGAACAGGGACTGCTCCTCTTCCCCGCTACACAGGATACTTTAAAATATTTTTTTGTGCAGCCCATCGGGTTTCATTTTTTCCACTTGTCTCCGTCATCTGGTATTTCCTTAAAAGAAAAAAACCTTCATCGAATTGTCTAATAAATTTGTTTGGCGAATGAAGATATAAAGCACATAAAAAAGGCAGAATGTTTAACAAGGAGAGAAATTCTTAAGGAACACATCATGTGCAGCACACAGAAAAGCATACATATTTAAATACCTTGAGCAAATCCACTCTGAGAGGCATAGAGAATGAGAAGAAAAATAAATGTGTAATAGATCACTATTAACTTATACTGCAAGCTTTATGAAAGAATAAATTGAAGCACATATAGACTTAAATAAGTCCTGCCGTCCAGCCTGTAGGTAAATGCTGTCTTTAGTGGTTGATAGTCGAGTCACCTGGCATAGGGTATCGATGCAAGGACGCCATTTTCATGCCAGTTGTAGGTCTCGTATTCAAGTCGCATAATGTTCAGTTATTGGTGGGTTACGTTCAGTCTGCAGACGTATGTTGTTTAGCCGTTTAAGAAGAGCTTTCTTAGTCGATGTAGACAAGGGACTAAGCAGGTAAGAAGTTCTTTGATGTTTTGTTGGACATTCTATTTGATGTGTATCTTTTCTTTTTATTCGCTACAGAAACACAGGAGTAAACAAGAAATTGCCCAATAAAAAATGGAAAATCAGGCTCTTCCATCGAAAGCGCTTGTACTCGACAATAGGCCAGTGATACCGGGCATCTACCGGCAGGTTTGATTATAGTATATACACTGACGGAAAACATCCACTACTTAAATAACTTCTTTTTACTTTAAAAGGATTACTTAAAATTCTATAAATATAATCTGTAACAGTAAAGAATATACCAAGCTATTACTCTTAATGAAACAAGAAAATATCACATATCACCTATTAGCGTTGTGAATCATTCTAATTTTAGAAAGAACATGATAACAAGAAAAACAGCTTTCTTATTTATCAGACTGTGACAGCCTTCAGAATAATAGTACTGTAGAGGAGATGGCATCATTTTCCACCATTTCGTACAAGTTTATGGAATTGATATTCTTCTTCTGATAATTGTATAGTATATACTTCTTTTCGATATTTCTTCTTGTAAAGCTGAAAAATAGAAGGGCATAGAGAGGGACTGGATATGTTTGTTGGATTTTGATGACATTCATGTAGTTTTTCACGCCAACGTTGTGACAGTCCCAAGCTGTTGAAGACTCTCAATGCAGCTTAAATCTATGTAAGAGTACGACCTTCCTTGGACATTTTACTATTGAGCCAAATCGAACCACCCATCCTAGGTTCTCAGGGAACCCGCAATCCTAAGCCTTAACACACATGACTAGGCTAAGCCATATACGATTGATCCGGCGCCTCAGTAGTCCTCCAGATAGTTCAGCCATTCTCATAGACCATTTCTAATTTTAGTGTGCGCATACTTGACATTGAGTGACAGACCTTATTCATA